>JARKHS020010024.1:0-169294 GCA_030143305.2 Amblyomma americanum | reverse complement strand
CCTGTGCTCTGCTCAATGCCGCTGCAGCGTAGCCATGACCTGAACGTGCACTACTCAGCATCACAGCTGTGCTGCAGAACAATTATTCTCGGTATTACACCACTCGGTCAGCACACCCCTAGCGACTAGAGCAGTAGACTTTATGGGACACTTTAAAGGGGAACATTAATGGAAACAAGAAGCTACAATAGACTGATACTGCACTTCAGAGACATTAATACCATTTTTGTGTAAAAAGACGACTGTTTTCTGACAAACTGCAAACAAAAATCCCCATAATTACCCCCCCCCCCCCACCCCACCACTACTCCTTGCGGCAGTGCCTCAACATTTTCGTGCAGTGCAAGCTCCTGAGCTCTTGCAAGTCAGAGAAAACCATTGTACCCACATGTTTAGCAAGAAATGGCACCACAATACTGTGTACCCACATTTCATGCTGTGGCGCAGACCTCTCTAGACAATGGTCCCAGCATATGAGAAAGAGCGCAACCGAATGATCCTTTAGCGGAGCCTGCTCTTGGCTTGCACTTCTAAAGTTGGCACATGAAACAGCCTTGTGCGGGCCAATTATGTGGCACGCAGACACTTCACAGCCTTGCACATTGGCAGCAATCGCAGCGCTTCCTATTTTTTGAAAACACCCACCCCTAAAAATATTGTTGCGTGCAAAAGTGGCAACCCAATCACAACCAGCAAAGAATTCACTCCAGTGGGCGCAGTTAACCAGAATTTGTGAGGAGTGTTGCACCATACGTTTTAATTTTGTCATTTGCTGGCTTATACAACCACCATTCTTGGTAAGGACAATGTGTTTCCTGTCACGAAGCACTACTAACCTATCATTCGAGCTATACTTTGCGCCCCCTTCAATGTCCCTTCAAACTAGCACCCATGTTTCCCCCCATGTGTCTGCAGAATTAACATGGCTAGTGACTTGTCTTGGCAAATGCATGCTGATTACAATGTTGAAAGCACAAACAGCACACTCGGATACTTGGTAACTTTTCAAATGCTCATTCACTGCTAAAACTGATAACCTGTGAAGACCTTGTGAATTTGAATTGCTACTATATGCTTGCTCAGACAGGATCTGGGTCACAAACCTTTCATCAACACTCAGCAGTCAATTCAAGATCACAGTTCACATCTAACTCTGTTCAACTAATCTTGTTCCTCATGCATCCCGCCTAAAATATTCACACTGGGAATTCTTCTCCTCTCAACTTGTTGAGAAAATTTGCGGTTATTACTATTCCGTAGGATTCACTGTCACAACCATGGGAAAACTTGAGGTGCTCCCACAAATGGAAGGAACCCCAAACCACAGTCAGGGGAAGCAGGGGGACAAATGAAGTGATGAGGCAATGAAATTTACTTGTATAATTTGGCAGCCGCTGACACAAGGCAAAGACACGTGAAGCTCATAAGGAGAAGGCCTTGGTGCTATTCTAGGACACAACAAAGCTAAAGACACGATGACCTCGTTCAATGCAAGAAAAACTGACACGATTTCTCTCAGCTGACCTTGTGGTCGTTCATGTTGAAGGTCTCCAGCCAGGTCTCGTACACCTCTGGTGGTGAGTCCGGCTCGTGGCAGTAGGTGTTGCGATCCACCAGAATTGAGTGCAGGCATGCCTGAAAAGGTTGCCAAGCCACCGTTATTATCTAGACACAGGCACCTCAATGCACTCGAACTGTTAATTCCATGTAGCGCTACAACAATATCACAGGCAAGTGACAGAAGTCATAAGCCTCCGACAACGAGTGACACTTGAAAGAGAGAAAATGCGGCTTACAGTGTGGCTGTAAGCCGCACTCACATGAATGGTATACGCACGGCGACTAACAACTTATACAGCAAGGGAGCCATGAAAAGTTAGTTTTCCTTTCAACCAGAGCATACGCTATGAAAAGTGACAGGTGCGCAATAATGTGTAAGCCCACTAAGACATCTAAGTTTGAGGCTGTGCGACCCGGTCACAATAGTTTTATTTATATATATATATATATATGCTATGCAACTCATATAATCAGTGAACACAAAAGTCAAATGCCCATCCTGACCACAAGGCAGTTCACATGACAAAAAGAAATGCTACAAGCACAGTGCACACAAGAAATGAGGTATGATAAGCACATTTGGAGTGAAAACAAAGACATAAAACCACAGCATGCCTGCCAAAAAGCAGGAAGTGAAGAGACATAAGTTGGTCGGCAACGCTGAAGCCGATCCTGTCACTTGTGAGCAGAAATTCTATCGAAGGTGCAGTGCTACTACCATAACACATCCACTCACTTCAGTTCAGAAAAGCAAAAATGGTTGCACTGTTTCCGTGCCTACAAAGTCAGCTTTTCGGTCCTAAATATAAAAGGTCAGATCAGAGATCACAATCTATATCAGAACTCTGCATGGTGATGGGATCAAGTCTCGGCAGCGGTGGCCACATTTCGATGGAGGAGGAAAAACGCCGCACATTGTGCAATGTTAGTAGTGCACACACTATAGAACCCCACTGTGGTCAAAATCAATCCAGAGCCCTCGACTATGGCGTCTCTCACTGCTCATGCAAAGCTTTGTGCCGTTGCGCCCCACCCCACAGAACGTAAATACATAACATACAATCTACATCAGAATCGGGAAGCTACAATAAGGGTAAACCAGAAAAACAATTTTTAAAAAATACTACATAAACAGGTTTCAGATGTACATCAGTCGCAAAGGGCACCCAAGCCCGAGTCCTAAATCCTGCAGCTTAACTGGGGACCAGCAGACATGAGCATCACCTGTGTGCAACTAAGAGGCATGAACAGAAATGCATAGGCAATTACACTACCAACCTCTGGCCGGCAACCCTCAGGCTGTCGGATCATATCTAAAAATAACCAACTGGTCCGCATGCCAATGCCATGTTTTCACAAAATCAGAGCAGCACTTTCGCGAAACACCCAGAACATCGCACCGAAATGCACCTCCAACACAAATCACAAATGCCCCAGACGTGATGCACAATACGCACGGCGCAAATAATGCTACAGAAACAAAGCTGACAGGCCTGAAACAGCGGGGCTTCCCTGTGAAACTAGCATAGAACAGAAGGCTCACTTATAACTTGGGCATCAGCTTTTGTGCGACTAAACGACTAACTGCTGCTACCAGGGACGTCCTCCACAACAAAGGCAGGCAGCAGAAGCAGCTGTTAACTTGGCAGCACCAAACAAAGAAAAGAGCACACTTAGCAACAGCAGTGCAGGTGTTCCTTTGAGCCACTGCTCCGCACCCGATTTTAAGCTCATGATGTACATTTCTAGCATCACAACTCCAGCACCAATGGCAAAGTTAACTGTGGGTTTAGGAATGACTTCCTATACAAAAAAAGTTATACAAGCATCTGCAAAAAAACGTGAGACAACGACAAGGTAGTGGCAGTAATTCTCCCACACATCAGCCTTAAGTTTCTAGTAAATTTTAGCGGTCCAATAATAGCAGCTGCCTCCATCAATCATGGGCACAGGAGACAAAGAGATGTATCTCCAGGCTTTGCACAACAGAGGAAAGTAGGCACATACAGTCAACTAATATTTCCGGCATTGCATGTGCCAGAGCAACCACCCTTATCGATTCGGCCAGAGAAAAATTAATTCACCTCAAATTAGCATGACTTCAAAACGCGACAGAGCTCCGGAAATTTTGTTAGTGCACAGCCCTAGGAATCAGTCTCCACAAAGGTCAAAGCCACAGTGCAGTCCCCGACATCCAGGCCCCTTCAAGCACTTTGCTGCAAGCGCCTATGCAGTCGTGGTGCTAAAAAAAAAAAAAAGGAAAATGATATTTTCGTGGTGCACTCGCCTGCCAGCGGTCCACTGGGTGCACTTCATTGTCGTGGATGACGGACAGCTCGTCGTCAGCCGGATCCCAGGTGGGTGACAAGGCCTCACTGATGCTCCCGATGAGTGAGGTCAGCCCCTCCTTGGCCTTGGATGTCACCGAATTCTCCCCATCCAGCTGGACATGACACGTTAATACAGAGAGGTGATCAAGCGTGTAACAGGCAGGTACTGTGTATTCACAGGCTGCGACTGCGCATTTATACTTCATCTCACAAGTTGTTTGCAGCGCTGTAAAAGGTAGAGCTCCATTCGTCCAATCAGGGCCGAGGGAGACAACAGATAGTCTCCTGAATATTTCTGCAGTTTTGCGACTATTTTCCCAGCAAATACTGCAATAATTGAAAAGATAGTTCAGGATGATGCATCAAAAGTGGAGCGAGCCTTTCATTCACTGGTTATTAGCAGGGAAAGTCAGCACAAACGCAGCACTGTGGAGGCCTGCTGCGAAGTGGTGCAATCCCAGTCATAAACATGGCACCCATCGAATGTCCTGAATTCAGGAGCTGAACACTGATACTCTTTCCTGCCCAGAGATGGTGCCACTAATCATGGGATAAAGGCCAAGGAGGAACACGTTTCGCAGCACACGCCATTCCAAATGTCTTAAGATCACCGCAGCCTTCACAGCGCTGCAAACTTGCGAGCTGGAGTATAGAACAAAGAAGCAAACAAAGCAGATCCTGTCGCACTAACTCAAACCGTTGAGCTCTGCCGAGCAACAAAGGGCAAGTAAAACACAAGAGAAAAAAAAAAGCGAGGGAAAGACCCTATCCTGGTCCCTTTACAGGAGTCGTGCCTGCTGACCTTGAGCTTGTCCCGCACAAAGGCTGCCGTTGAAGAGACCGCCTGGGCCGTGTCCTGCTGGACTGTGCTTGAGAACTCCGTCAGGTCCCGCTTGAAGAACTCGTAGGCTGTCGATGACTGCACATGGATGTCAGCGCACAACATTAACAACCCCTTCAATCCTCAAATCCCAAATCAAACACAAAACACTGACAAAACAACCCCATCAAACATCACTGAACAAGCTTTCTCATCCCCAAATAATAGCCCACTTTCATTGCACAAAAATAAATTGTACTCCAACATGTACACCATAAAAGCGACAGTGAAGTTTTACTTCGCAGTATCAATGAATACTTATGATTCAGCACACCACACTTATTGCACAAGAATAACAACTGTACTGACATCATTACATTTTTAACTCCAGAAAAGCAGTATCTCTCGATCCTGCAATGCCATAAAATGGAAATGTTGGATGACACTTTTGAACCCTTAGCATCTCGACATTGGTGGCCGCTAGACGGAAGATATGTAATAAATCATTAAATTAAAGGCACTACAATGCTGCAGTTACGTGAAGTGCACATCTAAGATTTCTAAGAAAAACAGGGGAGCGTTCACACGTCTTATCAAAGGTACAAGATTACACATAACAGACACAGACTGAAAGTTAAGACACATGCATGCAGTCCTGAGTGCCTGTTTTAAACTTCAGTCAGCCCTATGATTAGAGGGCTTTCAATCAGTCCTTCTCTAAAATTCAAAATGGGAAGAACCTTCATCCATACACAGAGCCCTTCCATTTAAGGGTAAGCTAGATTCTTGCCCCTCCCCCAACACATCTCTTAAGAAATCTGGTTAAACCCAATTCTCTACCCGAATATGCCCCTCCAAGTGAACACACAAGGGCAAGGGAATGAGGGGCTCGTTCCAGAGAAGCGTTCGTTCAACTGCCGACCTTCATTTTCATCATCATTAGCCTGACTATGCCCACTGCAGGGCACAGGCCTCTCCCATGTTTCTCCAATTAACCCTGTCCTTTGCAAGCTGCGCCCACCCTATGCCTGCAAGCTTCCTAATCTCGTCCGCCCAGTTAACCTTCTGCCGCCCTCTGCTACGCTTGCCTTTTCTTGGAATCCACTCCGTAGCCCTTAAGGACCAGTGGTTATCTTGCCTTCGCATTACATACCATGCCCAGGCCCATTTCTTCCTCTTGATTTTCACTAGGACGTCATTAGCCCGCGTTTGTTTCCTCACCCACTCTGCCCGCTTCCGGTCTCTTTTAACGTCACACCTTTCTTAACACGCTTGTTATTCATAATGTGGCTTAATTTGAGGATACATTCAAAATCTAACTCTGAGAAGCAAGACGCCAAAACAGGTGCTGACCAGGCATTTATTTGGCATTATGTATCAAGCGCTTTCCATGCCAACAACATCCTGCTCCAGAGCTATTGCCCATTTAAAATAGCCTCCTTGATGTTTACTTACTGTTTTTGAAGTGTACAAGGCAGGCAAGTCTTACAAGCATGTGATGTGCTGCATACAAGACTGATAGTTTACATGATGAAATAATTGTAATAGATGAGAAAAAAAAGCAAATTTGGTGAACAGCTTTTTTTGTGTGTGCAACCTGCCATTTTAATTTTTGCGATATATTGAGAAAAAACTAAGGTACTTTGTGCCTAGCACAAAAATGAGCACTTAACGGGTGATGCAGGGCTAAAATCACGATTAAAAAAAAAAAAACCTGCTCTTAAATTTGTGCCGTGTTGGATCCCTGACTTTATAAACTTCCCACCAACTTTGGTAGTTATCTGCGCAGCTGAAAAGAAGATAATGACTTCTTTTCGCGAAACGGTGCTGCATGTCCGCTGTCGAAAGCGCCCAGAAACGCTTTTTTCAAGACACGGCCACACAGCGGCAAGAAACCGAACGCAAAGTGAATGTCCACGTTAGAAAGTTTGTTTTTTCGCGCTTTTTAGTCATGGGAGACCTTCTATCGAGACTACACCAGACCACTGAAGAAAAATTTAAAAAGAAGCATATTTTTGGCTACGGCAACTGCAGATGGCTGGCAAAGCGAAACAGAAGCTTGGATTGACAGAAACACAACATGCAACCTTCCAAAGCTGCTTTTGGACCACTCGAAGTATCGCTAAGCCAGACCTCGTTTTGGCTCTGTTCAACACTGGTTATTTGCTTATCTTTCTAACTGACCAAGCAGCCAAGAAAAGCATGTTATGAGCACAGACAAGGGCACTGGACAGCTTTACAGCTGAAAAAAAAAAAGAAGAAAACATGAAGCAACTGCCACAAAGCAGCGTCGTGCTGGAAGAGGTAGGCACAACTTACATAGCAGGGCACTTGAATTATTTTAGGCCATAAAATTAAATAGCATGTACTGAAATCTTTGAAGCTATTTTTCTGTTTGCACTTTTTGGGAAACAAACCGTTAGGAAAACTATAATTTCAAAACTATATCGAGAAAAACAGCTCTCTCAATTAAAGATGGTTTCTAGACTGAAATTTTTGTTAGGAACAAGATGAGGTAATTATCATATTTCTAAATTTTTTCTAACACAAAAAAATGATCAGCTGTCTGACATATAATAACAGAAAAAATTAAATTCATTTTTAAAGTGATGACACTTCCAGAGAAATAGCATTAAAAAAATGCAACTAGCCTTATCCTGAACTGTAAACCACCTAGAAGGTATTTAACCCCAAACAATTAGTATATCATCATTATTTTTAAAATGATATCATTCCTAAACTGACAGAACTAACTTCTCTATACGACAGCTATAAGTGTTTCTGTTTGTGCTATGATAATGAAAATTAGAATATAGTCACTGATAAGAAGCCAAACCATTCCTGAAATCTTTATCAAAACTAGCATAGCAGTCTATTCGTGAATAGCCCAGTATCCCCCTTACAGTAAATTGTGCTTTTCCGCACAGCAACGACCTGAAAAAAACCCGAATTACAGAAAATTTTGCTGAATAACCAAATTTGAACATAACCCCAGTTGGAACATAAACATATCACCCAATTTTCACCCCCAAATTCTGAAAAAAAAATATAAAACCTAAAACAAAGGACCTTACTCATACACAGTATCCGAGTCCTTGAAAGACTCTGACAGTATCAATACGGCTCTTGATAGCGCTTGACATGCAAGTAACCTCCTCAGGCTGATGGGGATAGAAGGGTGCAGATATTATAGTCATGCCTATAACCCTAACAAACATACAGTAATATCCCTGCTGCATACACGCCTTTAATGGCAGTTCAGTTCAGATATGAATGACAGTTAAGCGGGGTTACATGGCAGCACGTACTACCACTAACCTCTAAACTGCAGTTCAGTTCAAGTGAGAACAGTGGTACCGGTTTAAAAGGCTAACTACCATGCCAGCCAAATCCATGCCACAGTAACACCTACATGCAGAGTGACATTGCAAAAAATGCAGTTAAGTGCTAAAACAAAACGCGCCTCTGAATTTCTTTGGCTCTTTGCAGTGTGCAGCTGCGTTGTACACAAAGCCGGCACAGCAATCGTACTTTAGACAAATGTGATACAAAATTAGAGTCTGAAACCAAATATAACAAAATGCGCACCTATTGCTGCTCATTAATGGGCTGGAAATGGCACGATCATATGATAAACAGGTTGAACCGAGTTTCATGTAAAGTGACATGGAAACGCCATCCAGAAAGCAGAACAGTTGTTTAGCTAAACAGCAGTTGTAACTGCTTATGTAACTCGGCTGACCTCATTTTCGAAAAGGCAGATTAATGCTTTGACATGCCATTTTTTGCTTAAATTGAAATGAAACATTTTTCCTCTGAATAGCGACACTTGAGCTTTGGTCCTCCAGCCTTCTGGAGACATAAGATGTCTCCTTCTATTTCCTGCCTACCCTTAGTATAGACCATCTAGGATGGTTCTTAAACATGAGCCGACATAATACGGCACACGAGCACCTTTGCATTTTGCCTCCTTTAAAACGCAGCCGCTCAATAGCCAAGTGCCCTAACCACTAAGTGACCTGCAACGAGTTTGAGCAAGCAGTGGGCTCCCATGTGCAACAAGTAAGCATAAAAGTGCCAATTTTTCGGCAGGAAACATTTTTCCTTCAGCTGAGCAAAGTAAGTGACACCCCCGCTCCTGACAAGCATGCCTAGCATGCCACAGCCTTTCCTCCCTGCTATGTTCTTTTGTTTTCACTCCATACTACTTAACTCAATCTAACTGTGCTTTATAAACGGTTATGATAATAATAATTGGTTTTTGGGGAAAGGAAATGGCGCAGTATCTGCCTCATATATCACTGGACACCTGAACCACACCCCCATAAGGGAAGGGATAAAGGAGGGAGTGAAAGAAGAAAGGGAGAAAGAGGTGCAGTAATGGAGGGCTCCGGAATAATTTCAACCACCTGGGGATCTTTAAGGTGCACTGTGGGGCGCCTTAGCATTTTGCCTCCATAAATACGCAGCCGCTGCAGTCGGGTTCGAACCTCGGAACTCCGGATCTAATTAATCGTTTTTTGACGCAAAATATTTTTACTTCTGTCTGGTCAGACATCCAGAATCTTTTCTTTAGTTCAAAATAGGCCGGCATTAAAGGAAAGATGCTGTGTACCTAACTGAAGTTAAAACACTTGTTCACACTTCCCAAGAACTCCAAAGAGCTAAAGCATTAGTTCAGCTTTGTTAAATGGATGGAACCAATTATTTACGCGGGAGCTTAAAAACTCCAGAAGCGCTCTTGTAACCACAAACGATATGTCCACATTAGTAATGAGCCAACAAAGTTTACCATAAACAGACACTAACCATCCAGCTTCTCTCTTCCCTGCCATTTCCTACGATTCCCATAAGCCATGTTTTGCCATGCCAGCAAATGTAAATTTATGACTGCCTGATGTGAACAAGTTCAGGGTTTAAACAAAGAACAAAGAGATCCAATAAAAAAAAGAATGGCTGAAAGTAACCACAGGCACAAAGTAAAGGCATCACAAGAGCACTTGCAAAGCATTTATTTCAGCATACCCTGCAGATGTTCGTGTGTGCAAAGCTCTCCAGAGGACGGGCTTGATAACCCCGAATTAACGCTTACTGCTGTAAGATTCTTGATGGACATGCGTGGCAGCAGCCCGCTTATCAAAGTTACAGCAGCATGAGAAAAAAAAAGAAAAGATACTGCAACTAAGCACCGAAACAGCGTATTTACGAAACGCCGCTGAATGCAGGTGTCTTCACCCCCCCTTGCGTTCACAGGCACACACACACACACTTTTTTTTTTAACTCCACGGCAGTCGCAAACTCAACAATCAGGTGACCCGGTGGTCGTCACAGCCAGAGGGCCAAGGCAACGAAACATGCAAGAAATGAGAACTATTACGAAACAAAAAAGGGAAAAAGAAATAAAAACAACAGCCTCGACCGCAACAGCTGGGTCGACCCGTAAAAGCGTGCGACAAACGACTCGCAGTTGGCCAACATACCCGGCGCGCCTGGCAGGTCCAGACACCGAATGAGTAATCGCTCGGCGCTGGTCGCCGCGACAATGTATAATCGGCGAACGAGTTCAATACAAGAAACAGAGAGCGAATTTGCATCGAGGCGTGGTCAAATATCCCGTCCGGACGCTCGTGCACGCGTTTATGTCGACGAGCGATTAGCCCTGCCTCGATATCATCGAGTACACTTTTGCCGGGTGTGCGAGGGTCGCCTCACGGGGCGCATATCCGGAGTTGGAAACGGGGGGCACGCAGAAGAAGCGAACATCCTTCCAAGCTTCACGACCGTTCGATAGCTGTTAGCAGTCGCGATCGCCCCTTCGAGACACAGCTGCAAAACAGTCCAAATTACGATCATTCATTTACGACACGGGTTTGCAGGGTGCAGCATGGTCAGAATACGATTATCCTGACCTAACATTACAATATAAACATTTCGTTTTTAGTTTCCGCGCGTGTTTGCAGGCAGGTCGGCAGCGTGTAGGCATGATCAGAAACCTAGCGACTCTCGCTGCCGAGATTCGCTCCTCCGCCGTTAGCGACAGTTGAGAATTAGAGGATGTCAACTCCTCGTACACACGATGCCAAGAGTGTTCGAAGAGTGGCGCAATCTGCGACGCCAGAGACAGTGCCTGTGGTTCGTCTTCGCTTCCAAAACACAAAAAGGACGGCGCCAGGAGACGGTTTGCTCGCTTGGCCCGGGTGCAACGAACGCTAAATGTCTTCAATAGAACGCCGCCGGTTACGACTCGTGCGGCTGTGGCAACGAGATAAGGCACCAGATATGCAGTATACTCTGAAAACGAAGATGAAAATGCCGAGAGGGGGGAACGAAGCGCTAGAAAACCGTCGATAACGCGATCCAAAGCGCAGGCCCCACACGGCTCTGGGCCAGCGTGCTCGCCGCGCCTCTCTGCCAAGTAGTGGATGGCGGTTGCGTAACGCTAGTCGCAATCGCTTTTTAACTCCCTGATAGGCCTGGCAAGGCAACGTTGCGGCGTGCAACTCGTGCCTTACCTTGTCTTTAGCTGTCTGCAACCAACTGTTCCACCACGGCGTTCCTTCGTCCGGGTTGCTGCGCAAAGAAAAATCGTGGCAACAGTTCTTTAACGCGCTGCACACAGCCAAAAGGACAACGCTTCGAGGTCAGGAAATGTGCAGAAATGAAAAATAAACGCTATTACTAGTCGCAGACACTAAAAAAGGAGGCGCAATGCGAATTTCACAAATCGCGGAGACTTACGTGCCCTCGGCCATCTTTACATGTTTGCGATGACAGCGACAGAGAACGCTCGTGTGGTTGAAGTTTACAAACAGAAAACCGAAACTGCAACACAAATTACTTTTATCAAATATTTTTGTTAAATCTCGTTTTTAATAACATTCTCATGTTAGTTCCGTAAGTAAATTATCTATTGCCGTTAGGTTTAGTGCTCGTAAACAAAAACGTAAAAAAAGTGCGCGATCGCATCACTAGTTTCGGTTTCGTTATTTTGGCGGAAAAATGCGCTTTTCACACACCCTTTTTTGAAAGCTTAGTATTTTTATGATCGGCCGAATGGCTTGCAGGGCGAGGTGTGCCTTGGGTGTGCCTTGCGCGGAGTAGTTAAATTTATTTTCCTGGTTGGGCAATTTATTTATTTTCTCCTTCCTGCAACATGATTTGGCCTACCGCCACTACCGCGTTCATCTACAGATCTCACCAACAAATGAGTAACACTCCACCAGCCCGCCCAATTTAAAAAAACACATAGAAGCTCCCGCGAAACATCCGTCGTAGAGTGCTCTAATCCGCCTATCCATGCAGTGTCGCGATAGGAAAAATGATACGTCCCTTGAAGCCCTCGAAGGTCCCTTTTCAACAGCTCTAATCAGTTCTTTGTGCTGTGAGCCTCCTGTGGTATTAAGTATTAATTAGCTTTATAATCGTGCTAGTTATTACCTAATTAAAACCGCTAATTTGCATCGTTCAAAAACAAATTAAAGCAAATAAATTAATTATTTCTTATTTTACTGCTCCAATGTTGTTTATTATCACGGATAGCTGTGAGCGTCTGACTGCGCGCGCTGCCCGCGCTTGGAGGCCAACCGCTGTTATGTCGATGGACTATCGTTTCAAGCCCAGTTGAAAAAGTCCATTGGCTCCATGTGTTTTCGGGAGTTTTCCAACATTGTTCCAATTGGCATTCCAGGCGGATTTAATTGGAATTTTCGGCTGAATGGAATTGGAATAGGAGTCTGTTTGGTTTTTGGATAGTTCCAACTGGGTGCAATTTTCATTTGGGAGGGCCTTCGAAAGTCACACGCGCAATGGCGGTTTTCACGAAATGGGCACCATGTTTGGCTACGCAGTGAACTATAGCTAGCCTGCACGAAGTATCGGAGCACTCGGTCGCGCTCGGAACAGCCTCGTCTCCCCCGTTGTCCAATTGATAGAGTGGATCGCCGGCCCGTTCAGAAGTTGATCTCTGAGAATTTGCGGAAAAAAATGGCGGTAGCTTAGCACTGGTTAAAGCTGGAGTGACGCGATAGCTACAGCTGGCCTAGAGGAACTTGGTCACGTGACCAACCACGTGACGAGCACGTGATCAGCCACGGCGCCGGCAGCTGCTCCGCACCACGTGACCAACCACGTGACAGCGTTGCGCCGCTGTCATGGGGTGGCGGCGCCGCCACGCTGAAGGCTTGAAATGCTACCGTTATGTAGCTCGACAATACCATTTGTCGCGCTGTTATGGATCATCGTAATGTAGCTATCGCTACAAAATCTGATGATAGCTGTTACACAGATGTTTGTACGATAACTACACTCGGATACAACTCAAAAACTCAGCAGCGACTGACAAGTTCCTCCGTGAAATAGGATTAAGCGCGATGTCATAGCCATCGGTGAACGGCATTGGCTGGAAAGCCTCTTTGAGGGCATTTGCCGTCGCCTTCTTGAGTTGTACCATTACTGTAGATAAAAGAGCCGCTAAATATCACTGGGAACTAATTTTCTAGTGCCAGCAATACGAAGAACATGGAAACAGGAATTAAGTTCTCAACGCTTGTACGACCATGACAGCACAGTTATTCATGGCAGTGGAGCTAGATTCACAAAAAGATGATTTGCTCCAACGAGAAATGCCTGTGTAAATAAAAGACGCTGCATGTGAACCAATATTAACGGGGATATTTCAAGAACAAATATATTTGCGTCCAATGGCAGGTATAATTATGCTGATGTGGTGCTTTGTTATCAACAACATGATACAACATGATACATGAGCGTAACATGATAGAACAATTTAAATCAAATTCTATTTCAGTGTTGTTCGTTTTGCACTTTGTCATTGCCTCATGCCCTCGCTGTCATTAGAATCGGGCACTAAAGGGGCAGATGGCAAGAAGAATCCAATAGAATCCGACGAAAAGAATTGCATCATACCCGTCATACATTCTTCCATCCGCTATATATATATATATATATATATATATATATATATATATATATATATATATATATATATAGTAGCAAACAAGTTAACGGAAAATGAGGGGCTCGTTTGACAAATACATGAAGGAAGCCAACAGTCACCGAAACCAAGGTGCAATGGGGAATGTTTTCTGTTTTTTTTTTAATTTTATAGTGCTGATTAGTGGGAGAAAAATACTTCTATTAAGCTTTTTTTAAAGGAAACTACTTATAAAGCAGCAGAAAAAACAACCATGCCGCCGGTGGGATCCGAACCCACGACCTCCGAATATCGCGTATATATATATATATATATATATATATGATATATATATATATATATATATATATATATATATATATATATATATATATATATATATATATATATATATATATATATATATATATATATGCCACTACTTACGAGGAAACGTTGTGCCGAAATAGGTGACGTCATTTTCGTCGCCACGGTGGCTCATTGGTTATGGTGCTCGACTGCAGATGCGAAAGACGCGGGTTCGATCCCGGCCGCGGAGGTCTCGATGAAGGCGAAATTCTGGAGGCCCGCCTACGGTGCGATGTCAGTGCACGTTAAAGAACCCCATGCGGTCGAAGTTATCTGCAGCCGTCCACTACGACGTACGTCCCCATAGCCTGAGTTTCTTTAGGACATTAAACCAAATAAAACCAAAAGCCAATCATATTTCTCGCTTTCCACCCGTACATGCGATTATTAATCTACGTCAACATTTAAAGTAGCGCTTCAGAAATAAAATATATTGTCATAGAGAATGCAAGGGTACAGATTTTTCAGTTAAAGCTCAAGCGCCGGGGGTTTGTCGAACTTTGATACTTGTTTTTGTGAATGCCGCACGAGAATCATTGCGTCTTAGATTCCATGAAAACTGCGAAAAATTGTGCTTCGTACTGTCAGTCACCCCCTTAACAGTCTTCATAGCGGGTGCGATTTATTTTAAATTCCCCGCAAAGCAGATGTCGACCGTTCCTCTCCGCTTTCACGCTGGCCGTTTTCAAATGTTGTTGTTGTTGTTAGCGTCTCAAAAGATGGCACATACTCACAGTGGGGGATCGGCCAAGAATCGGGAGGCAGAGATGATTCGTGTCTCGTTCATTTCTTTTACGCCCTCGAGAAACGAGATTGTTTGGATGACACGAGGCGGCCGCCGTGGCCAAACACGGATTTACCGTGAGATTGTAAAACAAATGGCGAGCACTGGGGTACAGTCCTCCGCGACAATGCCATTTTGGATCATTTGAGGCGCCCTCTCTTCATGGGCGCAGAAAATCACCCATAGCCACAACCATCTAGAGACATTAGGGGTATATAAACCAGCACCATTCGGGTCGAGGGTGCATGCACTACAATTGGTGCAGTCGCCGTCGATCATCACCCCAATCTCCCCTGAACCAAGCCTTAGCCCTCACCCGAGGGTTCGTGCGTGGAAACTCGCGGGAGCGCATGCTTCATTGCCGAGCTCACAGAGTCCTATCGCCAGGAGTGTCCCACCGAAGAGCCACCCCACCCCTCCTATAAGCCACAGGTTGCAGACGATCTGGAGGACACTCCAGACCCGCACTCTTCCTTTTCCCTTTCTTCTCAGTATCGTCCCACATCCCCGGCCTGCCCTTTCTGCGCATTTACATGGGCCACCCTTACCCACACCCTTCTGGACAGCCCGGCGTATGCTCATTGCCCTAAATGGCTAAACACCTTTGCCATAATAAAGTTTTTACCACCACCACCACCACCAGAGGTGGGCATTTAACCTCAAAACCCTAGACCTCACCTCAACATCAAAAACAATTTGCACACCTCACTCAACCTCAACCTCATCAGTTGAGGTCTCCTTAGACGCCCTCACCTCACTTTTCTTGAGGCCACTTCTGACCTCACTAAACCTCACCTCAACCTCAAATCGTGAGGTTGAGGTCGGCTGCTCGACCTCAGAAAACAAACGAAAAGCAAAACAAAAAGCGATTAAAAAGTTTTTCAGTTAAAAACAAATCTGAGAATCCTGTGAGACAGGAAAGCCAAAATGATGATGATATTATTTAATAAGGTGTGTACAGACGCTATTTATGTGCACGCAATAGCAGAAGCTTATTGCCTGGGATGAACCCTCAGAGAGTATATGGCCTGCGAGCAGGGGTGCCCAACACGCGGTTACCACCAGTACGTAGGTGAGTACTTTATATGTGTCAGTAATTGGCAACCTCGTTCGTGTATACTTGTTCGTATTGGAAGCCTCTCGCTCATTCACGCACGAACCGGCAGTTGGCAAACCCAGCCCGTCTACACCATCTACCAGAAATTGGGAGGAGGGTGGAGGTTTCACGATACTCTTTTCAGGCTTGAGAATAGTTACCGAATATAAAGAAACTGGTCGCCGATGTACTTTCCAATGCGGCGGTTATGCAGACGCATATCAGTATATTTCGATTCCCAGGCTCTTTCCGGCGTAGCGAGAATGCTCTTTTCAGTCCTCTGTATGTTGCCTTCGAAAACACTTAACAAGCTGCGACTGTAGTGCACCAACAGACGCACGTTGTATTTATGTCTGTGTAGAAGCGAGCGGCTTCTTTTATTAATGCGAAAGCTTTAGATGGCTCACTTTCAAGGTCATATCCGCAAAAAAAAGTGTCCACAAGAAACGGCGCCATGCGACGTCCACGAGCCGAGTCACGCGACGAAGATAATGACGTCACATAAATAATCAATGTAATTAACGTAATTAGCTAACGATGCATCAAATTATTATAATTAGTGACGTCATACTGTGAATGTGACGTCATACCTGGTCACGTGACAGCGATTTAATGTTCCAGCAGACCTAGTCACGTGACGACGCTGTAATATGACATCACACCTACTCACGTGACAACGATGTAAATTCTCGTCATACCAGGAACCCATCCACCCCTCTTCCACCCCCATTTCAAGATCCATACGGATCCCACACTACTACACATGCGTGCATGACGCATTACAAAGAGTGCCCACAACCCGGTGATATGCTTGGGTATCGGGACCGAGGTCTTCACCGCATGACGATGAACTCTGCAGACGACGGAGGGAAGCCTTCAGGAGGGTTGGTAAACTTGAAGGTTTATTTACATATTTACAACAGAAGCAGGGAGACCAAAAGTCAGAGATGAAGTGCCGTGAAACCAGCCAAATCGCGGCTTAAATACAGTGGATATTCCCTAGGCACCTAGCTAGGGAAACCGGTGGCTGATCAAGCGTCCAATGGGCAGACACACTCTTCATAGTCTCTTCCCTAACCCCGTGACCGCTCCGCCCCCACAAACACGTGCACAGGCGATAAGGAATCCTGGCGCCTTGAGGTCCTGGAATGCTGTTTCCGACGGGTTGACCAGGTGCATAAGGTCGTTGGCTTAGCAGGCGGTGATCCCCTCCGTGGAAAGATGCGTCCTGACGGCCCCGTGAATTCCAGAGGGTAAGATGAATCAGCCGTGTCCGCCCCCGCTTTGTCTGGCCGCACGTGCAAGCGAGCGAGGCGGGTTCGGCGCCTTTGTTCGCGTCTTTCTGCCGGTCCACGTGAGGGCGCAGTTCGGGAGCAATGCCGCATTCCATACTCCGGACGAAGGGATGAGAGGCCTTTCGTCACAGCTCACCGTCGCCAGGAGCCGTTCCTAATCCTCTTCTCAGGACGACAGCACCTTTGGGTCAAGCATAGTTCGATGGCGCCTGCCGGGCTCGTCTGTTCCCGCTGTCGGGGCCTCCGATCACAACAATCCGTCCGCCGCCAAGAAGACGCCACGAAGTGGTTGCAGCTGGTCGGTGCACCACGAATGGGCGTCAGAGTCCCAGTCGGCCTCGTAGTAGTCAGTCCACTTGACCTGCACAGCTGGCAAGGGTCCTCAACGGAGCATTAGCGATCCGATCTGAGCTCAGCCCCTACCTCCGGCTAGGCAGCACGCGGCCAGCCTCAGAACATTGCCAGGTCTTTAATACAGAGCCATATGGCTGCAAATTTTGGATGACTTAACCCTCGCCAACAGCTCACGCCCGGAAGTCTGCTGAACCAAAACTAGTTCCGCTTTGTCTTTCCTTTTTTCGCAAAAGACATGCGTCTGAAATTTGGTAAGAAACTTTTTTTTCGGCAATGAGGTAGGTGCGGAGAAGCAAGAGAAAAAACAAAACAAAACCAAAAATGATACGGTAGCTTTTCTCGAGCATTAGGGCATTTTACGCCAGATTATGCAGGAAAGCTACGACTGAGACCGTCGGCATTCCCGTTTTCCCGCCCTTTCCGGTAGCGGATCTCAAAGTTGTGCTCTTGAAGCGCTAGACTCCAGCGCAAAAGTCTCCCATTCTTTGGCGACATATTTCTAAGCCAGGTTAAGGGGCAGTGATCAGTTTCTATGGTGAATCTCGAACCTGCCAGGTAGCACCTCAGTCTCTGGGTGGCCCAGACCAAACAAGCACATTCTTTCTCAGACGCGCTGTAAGCCTGCTCCCTTGCGGTCAATTTTCGGCTCACAAACAAAACCGGATGCTCTGCTCCGAGATCGTCGTGCTGGCTTAACACTGCTCCCATGCCCCTGTCGCTAGCATCGCACTGAAGGATGAAGGGGCGGTCATACGCGGGGGCTCTTAGCACAGGTTGCCCCATTAATGCCGCCTTTAAGGCCCTAAACGACCTCTCCTTAGCATCGTCCCAAATCACCCGAACTGGCTCTGCCTTTCTTAGACTGTCCGTCAGCGGACTAGCGATTTCCGAGTAGCTGGGGATATAGTTCTGATAATATCCGGTTAGACCTAGGAATGCTCGTATATCGGTCTTAGTCACAGGTCGGCGGTACTCCTGAATGGCTTGCACCTTTGCGTCCAGCGGCCTTCGGGCTCCCCCTCCGATAGCATGCCCTAAGTATTCTACCTCAGCTTTTCCGATCTGGCACTTTTCAGCCCTGATCGTGAGGCCGGAGTTCTGCACCCGGGTCAATACTTCCCGCAAATGACGCAAATGTTCCTCCCAGCTGTGCGAGAAAACCGCTATGTCGTCGAGGTAAGGAAGCGCAAAGTCTTCCGTCCCCCTGAGAACACGATCCATTAAGCGGGAAAAGCAAAAGGGGGCGTTTTTTAGCCCAAAGCTCATCACGAGCGGTCGGAAGGTACCCATGGGTGAGATAAACGCCGCGTAACGGCTCGCTCTTTCTGTCAGGGGCACTTGCCAGTATCCCCGCGTTAAGTCAAGGGTTGACACATAGGTGGCCCGGCCAACCGTCTCGACTCTTTCCTCCAAATTAGGAATTGGGTACAGCTGGTCGCGTGTTATAGCATTTAGCCGGCGGTAATCAATGCAAGGTCTCGGGTCCTTGCCAGGCACCTGCACCAGCATGAGGGGAGAGGTATATTCACTGTCTGACGGAACTATAATCCCCATCTCTAGCATCCGTTCTATTTCAGAAGCTAAAATTTCCTTCTGCCGCGGAGAGACTCGGTAGGGCCTAGAGCGAATCGCTTCGTCCGATGTCAGCTCAATGTCGTGTTCTATGAGATCCGTTCTCCCTGGCTGGTCCGAAAAAACAGCCTGGAACTCGCCCAGCAGTCGCTGCAGGTCCCCCCGTTTCTCTGCACTCACGCTCTCCTCCGCCCGAATCCTCTCGAGCAGGTTTTTGAAGGGTTGTGATTCGGTCTCGCCCCCTGGAAACACAAATTCTGTTTCCACTTCTTCTGGTACATTTAGTGCAAGGTGGACAATGGCTTCGCGTTCCCTGTAAGGTTTCATGAGATTGGAGTGATAAACCCTCGTTTCCTTTCTCCGGCCTGCCATCCTAACCACATAGTTAACGTCGGATAGCTTTTCAACTACTTCGGCAGGCCCTTCCCACTGAACAGCGAGTTTGTTTGCCCGTGAAGTAGCTAAAATCAACACTTTGTCACCTACAGCAAACGTACGCTGGCGCGCATTTCGGTCATAGTACCGCTTTGCTATTTGCTGAGCGGACTTTATGTTATTCACTACCATCTCCTGACACGAGTGAAGCCGATCAAGCAAGCTCAGCACATACTCCACCACGGTAGGGTCGTCGCCGGTTCCCTCCCAGGCCTCTCTTAACATCCGAAGGGGGGATCTCAGCGATCGCCCGTACACCAGCTCCGCCGGACTGAAGCCCGTGGCCTCATGCGGCACCGAGCGGAGCGCGAACATCGTTGCTGGCAGGCAAGCTTCCCAGTCCTTATGATGCTCATAGCACATAGCTCTTAGCACGCGCTTCAAAACCGAATGCCACGCTTCGACGCTGTTACTCTGAGGGTGTCTGACCGAGCTATGAACTATGCGTATTCCACATTTTTCCAGGAAGGTAGTAGTCAGTGCGCTCGTGAAGACGCTTCCCTGATCGCTTTGTAACTCAGCCGGAAAGCCAACGCGGGAAAATGTCGACAACAACCCGTCAACAATGCCCACCGAGTTCACCTCCTTGAGCGGAACTGCCTCGGGGAACTTGGTCGCCGGACAGATCATAGTTAGTATGTAGCGGTAGCCCGACTGAGTCACTGGTAGAGGACCGACTACGTCCACCACCAAACGACGGAAGGGTTCGCTAATCACGGGCACTAGCTTCATCGGAGCCTTCCTCAAATCCCCTGGCTTTCCGACACGCTGACAGGTGTCGCAGGACTTTACAAACTGCTCGACATCCCTGAAGCAGCCAGGCCAATAAAACTCCTGTAGAAGCCTAGCTTTAGTTTTCTTCACTCCAAGGTGGCAAGACCAACCCCCACCATGGCACAATTTAAGGATGCCTGCGCGGTATTTCTGCGGCACCACGAGCTGATCAAACTGGACCCCCTTTGAGTCCTTGTAATATCGATACAACACTCCGGAACGGTTACGGATCGTAATGTTTTTCGTTGCTACACTTTCTTCGCTTGTCCGGCTGGATAAATCGCGAAGTGTAACGTCCGCCGCCTGCTCGGCTGCAATCATGTCTCTATCGACTTTGGCCAGATCCAAAAAGGGTTCCAAGCGTGGCTGCACGACATTTGACCCGACCCCCACTGAGTCGCCCTGCGGCTCAGAGACTGGTTCCTTGCACTCGGCGTCGCATCTGTTCCTGCCGCGAGCCTCTCCGCTCGTCTCAGAAGCATCGCCTCCTGGGTTTTCCCCTGCCTGACCCGTCGTGGGAGAGCCTTCGTTCTTCCTACGATTTACTTCAGCTGCAATCTCGCGAGCCTTCGCACGAGTGAGCGCCTGGACGGTTCGATCGCCGAAACTACGACCCTCTTCCTGGAGCATCTGCTCCGACCGATTTGAAAAGAGGTACGGAAAATTTTCCGGCAGATTCCGTGATACCGCTGCCTCCGTTTCCAGAACGCCAAACGGGCCCTCTATTCTAACTCGTGCGATCGGCAAGCATGCGCTATTCTCTTCGGCCACCTGCCTAATCCATGCACATTCCCCAGTAAAATCAGCTGCGTTCACGTACGTGGGGTGGATTACGTCCATGGTGGCCGCGGAGTCCCTCAGAACCCGGCACGGTTTTCCATTAACCTGCATGTCTTTCAGGTATGGCTCTAGCAGGCGCATGTTCTCATCGCCCGCCTCCACCAAGGAGAGAACGATTTCCTGCTTCCTGCAAGCGCGGGCGAAGTGACCGGGCTCGTGACAACGGAAACACACTGGTTTCTTTCTGGCTTCAAAAGCCTTATCCCTCTCTTTTTCGGTCGCCCCCTTTGTGGGGTTGCTTGATTCTGCTTTGTGGCCCTCGTTCCGCTCCCAGTTGCGGCTTGCTGCCCCTCCTGTCTGGATCCGTGGAAATTGTTTTTCTACTTTGGGGCTTACGGGGGCACGCGCACCCTCTGCTACGCGCTTGGCATGGAACTCTTCGGCCAGCTCTGCTGCACTTTCTAGGGTTTTATTTCCCGGCCTGTCCTGCACCCACACGCGCATTTCTTCCCTCAAAGAGCCAAAAAACTGCTCCAGGCAGATCACCTCTATTACTTTATCGTGAGTTCCGTAAGCCTGTTCTCCCTTTAGCCATTCCTTCAGGTCTGCCTTAAGGTTATACGCAAAATCCGGAAATGACTGATTAGGCTGTTTTCTGGCTTCCCTGAAGCGGCGCCGAAAGGCCTCTGCGGACAGGCGATACTTTTTTAGGAGTGCTGCCTTTACTTTAGTATAGTCTGCCGCCTCTTCTTTTGCCAGACGAGCGAGTACTTGGGCCGCCTCACATGGAAGAATGGTCAGAAGTTTCTGCGGCCAAGACTCGGTCGGGAACTCACAACTTTCACATGCCCGCTCAAAGTTCACGAGAAAGAGTCCTATGTCCTCTCCAAGTTTGTACGGTTGCAAGAGGTCCTTTATTTTTATTTTTGATGCTGCCTGGCTTGCCACTGTGGTCGGCACCTCTAGCCTAGTGCGTTCTGCCTGTGCAGCCTGAGCTATCTGTAGATCGAGCCGTTTTTTCTCGATCTCTCTTTCATGCTCTTCGCGCTTCCTCTCGTGCTCTTCGCGCTTCCTTTCGTGCTCCCTTTCCTGCTCTTCGCGCTTTCTTTCGTGCTCTTCGCGCTTCCTTTTTTCTTCATCCTCTCGCTTCTTTTGTTCCCTTTCCTTCTCCAACTACTCCTTAATTAGCTCCCAACATTCTACTATCTCCTCCTCGTCCGCACCGGAATCCTCAATTGCCCTAATCAATTCAGGTTTTCTACGGATCGACCCACAATCAATGCCCAATTCCCCGCATACGAGAACTAGGTCTGGTTTGCGCAGCTTCTTCCAGTCCATGACTATTTAAGCAACGGCAAGTCTCTACTCACGTGGTCAGAGGAGCCCCGGCTGCCTCTTATACCAACCTTCGATTACCTAGGCTAACAATCTTCCACGTTGTAAAGGTTGTAAAACCTGGCAATGCTCCAAGAGAAAGACCGCGCACTTACCGTACCAGAGTCAGGACCAGGCGCAGACCATCCCACCGCTGCCAACCAGTTGATATGCTTGGGTATCGGGACCGAGGTCTTCACCGCATGACGATGAACTGTGCAGACGACGGAGGGAAGCCTTCAGGAGGGTTGGTAAACTTGAAGGTTTATTTACATATTTACAAGAGAAGCAGGGAGACCCAAAGTCAGAGATGGAGTGCTACATATTTAGAACAGAAGCAGGGAGACCCAAAGTCAGAGATGGAGTGCTACATATTTAGAACAGAAGCAGGGAGACCCAAAAGTCAGAGATGGAGTGCTACATATTTAGAACAGAAGCAGGGAGACCCAAAAGTCAGAGATGGAGTGCCATGAAACCAGCCAAATCGCGGCTTAAATACAGTGGATATTCCCTAGGCACCTAGCTAGGGAAACCGGTGCCTGATCAAGCGTTCAATGGGAAGACACACTCTTCATAGTCTCTTCCCTAACCCCGTGACCGCTCCGCCCCCACAAACACGTGCACAGGCGATAAGCAATCCTGGCGCCTTGAGTTCTTGGAATCCTGTTTCCGACCGGTTGAGCAGGTGCTCAAGGTCGTTGGCTTAGCAGGCGGTGATCCTCTCCGTGTAAAGATGCGTCCTGACGCCCCCGGGCATTCCAGAGGGTAAGATGAATGTGCCGTGTCCGCCTCCGCTTTGTCTGGCCGCACGTGCAAGCGAGCGAGGCGGGTTCGGTGCCTTTGTTCGCTTCTTTCTGCCGGTCCACGTGAGGGCGCAGTTCGGGAGCAATGCCGCATTCCATACTCCGGACGAAGGGATGAGAGGCCTTTCGTCACAGCTCACCGTCGCCAGGAGCCGTTCCTAATCTTCTTCTCAGGACGACAGCATCTTTGGGTCAAGCATAGTTCGATGGCGCCTGCCGGGCTCGTCTGTTCCCGCTGTCGGGGCCTCCGATCACAACACCGGTCCACATTATTGACATTCGGATTGTCCAGCAGGTAAACGCGTCAGTTCTCATGTGTGACATACTGCAAAGATCATGCAACGACCCATGCCTTTGATTCTCGAGATGATGGCGATAATGATGATGCTAACAGTGTATCCTTATGACCCGGAGAAGTCTGATATACCGCTACCAAATTAAATGTTGCCAGAATACTGATTAAATATCGTACATTACCCATAAACCAAAGACAATTATTGCGCGGAAAAATAGGAATACCTGCATCTAATAATTAAGGATGATGATGTTGATGTTCCTGGGAGGTCATGACACTCCCTCGTTTCCGCCACATTCCTCCAGGTGGCGATGGTAATTGTTTCGAAATCCCGGGAATTCTCTGATTACTCGGTGAACCCGCGGCATTTTGAAAGAAACTACAAGGTAACGTCTTCGAACACTGGGCCAACTATTTGACCCGTGTGCCAGCACGGGTAAAAACAACTGGCCTAGAGTGGGCAGCGTGAACCGCTCTCTCTGTCAAGAGCACCACGGCTCTCCGCTCAAATTTCCCCGCGGCGAAATCTTTTTCCGAGCCCCCCACCCCCCCCCCCCCCCCCGGTGGGAAAAAACGCCTAAGTACTCATACGCCTCAACAGAATTCTGGGTACCATTTCGTCAACCAGTCTGAGAGAAGCTGCTTTAAGTCAATCCCTTGTTTTCCTCCAAAACTGAACTAATCAATGGTACGCCAGCATCCTTGACGTTCTTTTACCCACGAGCTCCGCGCGAGCATTCCGGGAAGCCGTTTAAGGTGAACGATGGGTCTCTGCAAAATAGTTAAAGGAAAGATAACGTGTAGTGCCTGGTCGTCTGCAATGCAGGCCGCCAACCTAACTGATCCCATACGAGAAAAGAAAAAAAAGAGAGAGTGATTAGAAACATACAAACAAAAATCTCACACTAAAAACAGAAGCGAACAACAGTGTGCCCCATTAAACGTCATATTAGATGGTTTGAAACAGCGACTCCAGCAGCACAGCGCGAGCATGTAATTAGTTCCATTCACAGATCTTCATTTAAAAAAAAGGAAAAGGAATCAGCTACCACATCACCATACATTCATTCTAGTTTTGCAGTTTTTCGCCGCTGCAACACCGCTATGCTGGTGCGTTCGCCTCGTGTTGCGGTGTTTCGGCTTAATAAGCGAATTTCCGAGAAGGAACAAGGAACCGGAGACCAAAAAAGAGGTTATTCGGAAGGATAAAAAAGTGAAATTATATTTGCATCTGCTTGCATTTCGGAACGAGAATATACAGAATTAGTGTGAGATTCGAAAGGGGAAGTCACCGATCAAAAACTTCGACGGTGTTATACAGGTTTTTCTGGCTTTGTGCTTTTTTAATCAAATCATCAGATGTTCTTGTCCGGAACCACCTGAATCACATTCTCTCCCCTGTGCCGAGTACTCCAGCTTCTGTAAAGTCAGCTTGTAATGTACAGCAGGATCCCCTTTCTTCGACTGCAAGGCAAGAGCCCTGACGTCAGCGCCGGCAACGAGCATGAACACGAAGCAGTCTTGCTTGGGGACATCCGCGCTGCGGCTAATTTACAGCGTACTATTTGAACTGAACTTATTTGTTTGCGGCATCAAACAAAGCTACCGCGGGTCAACGTGAGCTACGTGCTTTGCGCGCTCCCGGGAGTTTGAGCCGACCGGCAGGCAGCCAGGTGCTACGCCAGCAAGGGAAGGGGGAGGGAGAGTGGCATGCCGTGACAGTAACACCCCTTCGGGAAGACCAGAGGGGTGCGTCTTCCTGTAGGCTTGGACTGAACGGACATTACGGCGCAGCACCGGTAGCTAAGAGGGAACTGTGGAATCCGGTTGTCCAAACAGCAGAAACAGAACATCAAGCGTCATTGCATGCTTACTGCGGTGATGCGCTGCAACTCCGCTTCGGAAGCGGAACTCGTCTGAATAAGACGTGGCAACTGCAAAAAGTCTCGACCTCAAAATTCCGACCTCACTGAATGACGACCTCACTCAACCTCAAACTCACGCGTGAGGTTGATGTCTGATTTCCTGACCTCACTCAGAAAATTTCGAGCAGTCGCCGACCTCACCTCAACCTCACCTCACGACGTGAGGTTGAGGTCGACCTCGTGTGGTCGAAACCTCATGAGGTTGCCCACCTCTGACCACCACATTATCGGACAACGTCGCTTTAGTCGCCGAATCGAGTGGGCAGTGTGTGCCTAGAAGCGACCGGAAGATGCTCAGTAGTAGCGCGATACCACACGTGGCTGGCTCGGACAAGGCGATTGGCAGAGACGTGACGAGGACGGGTCGACGTTATTGGTTACAGCGCATCATTTGAAGGATATTTGTAGACTCGATCATTTGTGAGTTGTATCCGACTACAACGACAATCAAAACTAGACTAAGTTGACGCATTCTTTTTATTTTTCGAGGACACTGCACCCCTGAGTCTCTGTCCGCTGGAGGTCGCACCGACGGCCGCAGATGGCGACCTCAGGAAAACACATGTGATTTACTGTTCTCGGCAGCCCTGTGCCAGCCCTTACAGGACGCTGTCTTCACACGGACCTGCAGCATTTACAAAAAAAGTAAGAATCGAATTGTCATAATGCAAGAGTCAGAAATAATTCATTGTTCGTCCTCCGTTTTACAGCAACAGTTTAATGCCAGAACTTTACATAACTGTGCTAGAGATCCGTATATTAAATAAAAGAAAGTGAGTGTTTGAAATAAGTGGAGATAAAAAAGTGTTGTCAACAACTGTGTTGTCAGCATAATATACGAAATAACGCCGAGGTGAAATCGGGGGTGTCAGTGGCACTTGCCAGGCATTCGTATTTAAAACCCGTGAGGTGTCGCAGATCCCGCGGGATGGGAGAAGCGCGGATCATGTTTCTGGCATCACATTTGCATGTTGCACACATGCCCAGTTGCTTACGAGTGCAAGCCGAAGTGTATAATTAAGTGCCTTCGCGTCTCGATCCTGCCGTAATGCGGATACAGTAGCCAGATATCCAACCTTCAACTTCGGGCTCAGCCGTGTAACGCAATTAGCCCGACAGACACCACCTGTCCACCAACCTGGATGCATTCGATTCATCTCTTCTCGATCTTGCCGCTGGTCTTCTCAGCTGGAGGGTCGGGGGCGACCACCTCGACGGGAGGGCCTGCGGTGCCAGCCGGGCCCGCGGAGCCGGCTGGGCCCGCAGAACCGCCCGGGCTGCTGTCTGACCCGCCTCCTGAGCCCTTTCCGGATGACTTTCTAGACGCACTAGCGGATCCCGACCCGGACCCTTTTCCAGATCCGGCTCCGGACCCCTTTCCGGATCCGGCTCCGGACCCTTTTCCAGATCCGCCTCCGGACCCTTTTCCAGAGCCGGCTCCGGAGCCCTTTCCAGATCCCGACCCGGACCCCTTCCCGGAGGACTTCGACCCCTGTCCCGACTCTGCCGCGGCCCCTTCGCTGGGCCGCTCGGACGACTCCGCGGGTGCCGACGTCGGTCCCGATTTCTCGCTCGTCTCGGCAGCCGCCGCCGGCGCCTGGACCTCGCCTGGTGGGGGCGCCTCGGCCGGGACGGCAGACGTGGGCGTGGTCGCGCTCTCCGCTTCCTGCGGAACCTCGGCCGCTGGCGGGGCCTCCTTCTTCTTCGGTGGTACGCCGTATTCACCTGGAGGTCTGCGTATGAGCGAATGAACAGAGATCTTTAACGTAGCCGGACAGCCGTACGGGAAATACGGCAACGCGTTGCCGTTGTTACCGCAGCCAGGCTTGCCTAGCCAACGTTTGCCGTACGGTAGAAGTTGCCGTATTTGCCGTGTTTACCGTAAGGTACGGCTAAAGCTCTCTAATGAATGAATTTCGGGTTTTATGGTGTCAGAGCAATTAAATGCAAAAAGTGAGATGATTACTGATAGAAAGGATTAAAACTTAGGATATAAATATTGCAGTTAGGAGATGGATACGATGTACAAGACTAAAAAACGAAAAGAACACCGGGGCCAACCCGCCGCAGTGGCTCAGTGGTTAGGGCGCTCGACTACTGATCCGGAGTTCCCGGGTTCGAACCCGACCGCGGCGGCTGCGTTTTTATGGAGGAAAAACGCTAAGGCGCCCGTGTGCCGTGCGATGTCAGTGCACGTTAAAGATCCCCAGGTGGTCGGAATTATTCCGGAGCCCTCCACTACGGCACCTCCTTAATTCTTCCTTTCCTCTCTCACTCCCTCCCTTATCCTTTCCCTCACGGCGCGGTTCAGGTGTCCAACGATATATGAGACACATACTGCGCCATTTCCTTTCCCCCAAAACCAATTATTATAAATTAATTGATTATGGCTGACTCGGTCTATTACGCTGCTGTTCAGAAAACTGCGAGTCGTGCGTACAGCGGCTTGGAGATGGTCTTGATGAACTCCTCGTAGTCGACGTGTCCCTCGTTGTTGGCATCCGCCTCTCGGATGAGCTCGTCGGCCTCCTCCTCGGTCATGCGCTCGCCCAGCGTGGTGACCACGTGACGCAGCTCGGCCGTCGTGATGAAGCCGTGGCCGTCGCGGTCGAACACGCGGAACGCGTCGTGTAGGTCCGACGCCGGGTTGAAGGCGCGCGTGTGCTTCGACACCATGTCCACGAACTCGGGGAACTGCACCTGCGCGTGTGTGTGTCCAGTTTAAGATGCACGGCCTGCGACGTACTTTCAAGCCAAAATTCGCGTACTTGGCACAGATCATTTTGAGAGAGCCATTACATACGCTTTGCAGCAGCACTCGAACCACGCACTCCGGGGGGGGGGGGGGGGGTGCTGATGACCTTCGTCGCTGCTTCATCGGCTCTGTATTTCGTTTCTGTTGGCCCTTTCTCGTCCTGATTGTTTTCAAGGTCAGGCAGCAGTAACTTCGCAGATGCTCCCACATTTATCATCATCATCATCATCATCCTGACTACCTCCACTGGAGGGCAACAACATTCAATAAACATACAGAGCAAAACTGTTGCGCGTCGCCGTGGTCAAGACACGTAGCACCGAATTGACAGATGGCTGTCTGAAATAAACCATGAGTGAGGCTTGTACCTCAAGTTGTTCTTAAAGGAATCTAAGGGGGTCCAGAGCAGAGTTGAGGTGCGAAAGCTCACGGAAGCCTCACTTTTGCAACTGCAGGCGATCGAGTAACTTTCTGCAGCGCAGACGGCGCCGACAAAATACAATAATTGCGTGTTCAGCTAAAGTGAGCAATTTATTACTTTTCCTTTGTCGTCTTCTATTTTGTTGCCAGCGCACTACGCAGCGAATTCTGCGCGCGATCTAGACAAGTATGTGAATGACTTTCCAAGAGAGTCAAGGAGGATTACTGAGGTCACTGACCCTTCTGTCCTACTGGCTCTTGCACCTTTGCGCCAAGAGAACCGAACCATTAGCTCAAAAACAAAAGCACGCTTCGTTACTTGTACGCTTGATCGCACATATGAAACCCTGCATCCGAACGAAGAGTGCGCAAGTGATCCCGCCGGAACTGACCTTCTTCTCGAGGTCCGCGGGCACGGTGCTCTTGACGAGCTTCTTGAACTCCGGGTCGGTGATGACGCGCGCGGCGGTGCGCAGGATCTCGTCGACGTGCTCGAAGGCCACCGTGCCCGACCGGTCCGTGTCGAACTTGAAGAACAGGTCGCGCAGCTCCGCCACCTGCGAGTCGCCCAGCTCGTCCTCTTTGGTGAACGACATGTCCACCGGTCTCTCTTCAACTGCTACCGCTGCTGCAGCCGAAGACGTCTTCTTCTCTGCGAGACACTTCTTCAACTTCTGTTGCTGCCGCCCCTGGCACGTTCTCAGCACGTGCCCGAGATCAAAATTACGATGATGATAGTAGTTTCATAGCCGCGCTAGAAAATCCGTCATTCTTAAAGGCTCGAGGCTTGGAATGTAGCTGATTGCCAAGGCGCGTGTGACATTGGCATTAGGCTGTCGGAGGTGCTGAAAACAAAAAATGGAGGTTTTAGGGCGCGGATTTCACTACGCGTACTTGACTGCCCACCTTTACAGACTTCTACATTGAGGATTGCGTGGGTGTCGCCACGTTGCTCGCTGGGCTGTTGAGTGCATTTGGCGCTATAGCGTGGTGGAGGCGGAACCGTTTTGCAACAGCCCAGAGAGGAGGCGTTGTGACATATCCTCGCCCGATGGAAATATCTATAGGCGGCGCTGGCGCTTCTTTCTTTAGTAACTGGAACGTTTAAAGAACTGTGGCCCACGAGGGTGATCGGCACCGACACGTAAGTCGATTTGCCCGCATAGTCTTTATACCAGCTGGCTTTCAAGCCTCTAGTAGATTGTTCGATTGCCCCACCTGATTCTCGGACAGTCTCTGCTGCGTTTGCTTCCTCTGGGAATCCACTCTGTTACCCTCAGGCGGGTCGTGCGATCTACAGGCAACATACTGTATTTGGGCCCCATGGACTACATGGGGAAGCTTCGTGGCCCACGTGACCTGTAGGCACATTGGCTGCATGGGCCTCCACTACACTACATTAAAACCGATGTGGGGTGGAGGGCACTTAAAGCCGTCGCTTCTCTGCTCCCTTTTCCGGCAACTTGCGCCTCTAGGGTTGAAATCACGCCCGATCGCCATTGGCGTCTTAACGCACTACTCTGAACAAGTTTAACGGTGGCTGTTTCGCTCACTCGATAGTTAGTTGTCGTATACTCGATGGCTTTAGACTAACAGTAATAGCTAGAAAGTTAACAATTCAATATAAGATACCCAGCCTACTAGTTAAAGCACGTCTCAGCAATATTCTAATGCGATATACCGCTGCCAAAGCTTTGACGAAAAAACGCACTCTTCTAACTCAAAAATCCTGCTTTTAAAAATTGCAGACCACCTTAGGTGAAACATCCGGTATATATGGGCGGTATATACATCGTTTTTATGCTGCTCTGCCTACTGAACACCAGATTTCGTCATGTCGACTGCGTTGTTTCCAGAGTGACGTCTCGTGATGCCAGTTCGACGGCAAATTGCTTGCACTTTTGGCGTCGACGTTCAAGTCGCCAGCAAATGCGACTGGAGAAAAACGATCGATACTTCCGAGGGAGATTTAATAGAATGTACCGAAAGGCCTTTCGAGGCGTCTAGCTGCGACCGCACGCCACATTCGTTGATGACGAGGGTAACACGATGCGAAGGCTGCATGCGCGGGATGATCACGTAATAGCGCTGCCTGCCAGCAGTACACCTCTAACACTCACGACTACGCCAACCTGAAGGAGCTAGACTAAACCGGAAAGCCCAGTAAAAAAAATTGGCAGTGGCTTAGCTCGGCTATGCCAGGATAAACGTAGCGAGAGGTACGTTTCCCTGGATGAGCTTGTTGTGGTCACTGTATGTTTAGCAATGAGAGACATTGGGTATACACATCTTCTATTCATTTTGCTTGACAGAGACGAAGACTTCCCGATGACCTGTAAAGTAGCATGTAGCGTTCTCAATTTTGTCGATATATTATTTCGATTTGGCAGGGCCTCTTTAGTATACAAGCTCCCCACTGTGCAGTCTGGACGTGAGAGTTCGAAGCTAAAAGCAAGTCAAACTTTTCTTTCATACACAGACTAAGAGAGTCCTGTTTCCTGTTGAAATCACCCAAAGTCACACACAACTGTGAAACCGTGCCGTAGGCTGGTATAAACGTGGCAACCACATCAATCGTCTGCTTGACAAATGTCCCCGGTGCCACGTTGTGATGCGCCACCAGCGCCCTCAGCTCTAGCGGCGGCCTGACGCTCGCTCAGGCGGGAGAAGCAAGGTGAAGAAAAGGAAGTGAGACGCGGGGCGCGGCGCGAACGGCACGAGGAGACGAGCTCGAGCAACGGAGCAGGCGAGGTCACGGCTGAACGGCTTCCTGAACCCGGGTGACCAGGCCTGGGGAAGCCGTCCTCGCCCAGTTCTGCTCAACCAGGAGCCTGCTGTCTCGTGTCTCCTGCCTGTCGCTCGCTGCCTCGGAGTGCGGGCGCCGTGCCGGGAACAGGCAGGTGCTGCCTGCCCGGAGATCCTGCCGGCCTTGCTGTGGGATCGTGCCTGCCGTCCCGTGGCTGGGACCCCCTGCCGTGAAAGGGTGCCTTCCTGGCCGTGCCCGGGTGCCCAGACCTGGGCGGCCGTCACCTTTCTGGTGCGTCGTCAGCGCCACCGGTGCTGGTGCTCCGCGCCCGGCTTCCGGCCGCAGGAAGAACAACCCTGCGGAGGTACCTGGCCCCGGCGCCTTTCCGGCGACGGGCCGCGGAACCTCACACCGGAGCCACTCCTCGACCCTCGGCCGCACAGCTCCATACTCATCAGTGACTGCTCTCCTATATTAAGTAAACCATTTTTGTTACATCTACGGACGTGCACGGTCTGGGACGACTTTTCTGGATCCTCCGGGGCCCCACCTCGGAGGACGCTCGAACCTGCTGGGGGCCTTTTCCCCTCACACACGTAGACTCCTTGGATGATAATGCCGCTTCCCAGAAGCCGAACACAGCAGGCTTCACCATTATTCACCGCGATCGAAGGGAGATGTCTGACAGCGGTGATACCTTGTTTCACGTACACAGTGACTCCAGCGTTCTTATTTGGTTCAAGCCAACTGTCACGCGACAACCTCAGGACCGGAAGAGTTAATCTTCTCTTGTTTATACCGCCTTTTAGCAGCGGCTGGACTTTCCTTCTCTACATCCATGTCAAACGTTGTGATACAGACGCCACTACATCTCCGCCTTTTATACGCAATCCTGCGCCTGCGACGCGGGGTTCGGGTGATAGAGCGGCGTGCGGCGAGGCGGCGACGAAGAACGCGGCGCAGCTGTGGGGCCTCTCTGGTTACCATGGTATCGGCGCATGCGCACAACTGCTCATCCGCGTGACGTTACGCTCGGCTTTGAAGGTGGAGCGTGCGCGCGGCCGCGGCGACGGCGAAGCGCAAGTCGCACTTGGCGCATCTTCGGATGCCATGGTAACGGCGCATGCGCACAAGTTTCCTCTCCCATGCACCGCAAAATGCTCGACTGGTAGCCCAGTGTAGCTCTCGCTACAAAATGGGTTCGGGCCGTCGCCACTGGCTTCCTACGCAGCTCCTAGGCGGCGCCTCCTGCCGGTAAACCTCCACAGAACAGCCTCGGGTTTTATAGCGCTAGCTGTATGGGCGATGTTGAGCGAAATCATGTCGTCGTTGCCGACGTCATCGGCGCTCTCCTACCCTCCCTCTTGCACACTCCTTCTCGGTTATCTCCTACGCTGCGCCTGTAACGCCAGACGCCGGCCTTATGTGGATGGGTGAGCAGCCGTACGTCACTGCAAGGGACTCACGGTCGCAAGGAGGACGTACGTCTACCCTCATCACTCTTGTACTAAAACCATTTACTGCACAGGATTCCCACAACGAAGGATTGACGCAGGGGGTAGGCTTTGCACGCTGGGGAAGGAGCTCACATTGCATTGTGGAAAATGGACGAGCTTGTCAGTCATCGCCTCAGTACATTGGACCGTTGACTAGACCTCCGTCTTCGTCCTTACATACCGCGACGAGAAGCGCCACTGCTGTGCCGCCTACGGTTTGGTGTTGCCCTGCCTGTGACACATATGGATGTGAAGATACAGCCGAACACCTACTTTGTGAGTGCCCTGCATTTAGCACCGAACGAGATGTGCTGTGCTGTGCTCTGGACCGCCTTGATCCTCGCCTTTTGACGGTGGATAAGATCCCTGGACTGTGGCCACAGCATTCGACGTCCCTCAAAGCTTACAAAGCACTATTTAGTTATCTGAGAGCGACATGCTTGTGTGATCGAGTGTGATTGTGCTCCTCACCCTTTCCGTCTTTCCACTGAACATTCTCTCATCCCCCTCCCCCAGTGCAGGGTAGCCAACCGGAACACCATCCTGGTTAAGCTCCCTATCTCTCCTCCTCTTCTGTCTTTCTCTGGGATCAACACCCTTTGAATGAAGACGCCATTTCTGAAAGATTAATAGTTTCGCCATTTTAAGTTTATTATAAATTCTTTAGAGCGCAGCTCAGTGAATTGGTATCCGCTCTGGTCAGTTCAGACTGCTCTCTCCGGAGCTCTCACAGCCTTTGTCTGGTACACTTCTGTATAGTCCCCTCTAATTGTGTAGGTCAAGTTGTTTCCGTTTCGGATCAATCCTATGGCCTTATTTTCTAAATCGCCGACGACAGCCGACACGTAGTAAGGACTATCGTCTCCTACCGGCCGATTTATGTGGTACGCGAACCAACCGTCGAAGGTCACCCTGAAGGTGAAGTTGCAGGTCTGAAAACGAGCAAACAAAAAATCGCGTGTTACATACAAATTACAGAGTTTCCTCTTACACAGCAAGCAATAGGCAACGATAATTAAATCACACTTCCATTCTTTATGCTCGGTGTAAAAAAATGATACCAATTCTTTTGGAGAGCATGTGGGTTGCGCATTTGCAATCGAGTAATTTTTCCTTGCATATGAAGGTAAGCAGAGTATTTTATCGGCAAGGAGCCTAATTCGGTAAGCGAAAAAGAAAACAACGCATTTCTTGAGCTAGTAAATTAAAATAAGAAAAACATGCTCAAACTGTAATCATTAGGTGCGTCGATGTTCCCTTTAAATAAAATGTGGAAACAGTTAGTGCAAAAAAAAAGGCTGTAGGAGGCCTGGTTTACGTACCGGACTCATACCTACGCGTGTTGCTGCTCGTGTCGTGAAGGAACGCTCAGTTCGGACAAGATGTTCACGCTGCGGCGTAATTAGTATACTAGTCTAATCATAGCCAACCTTTGGATTTCGTACCATGCAAACACGTGCATCGCACAAACGTTAGGCAGTCGCTTAGACTAAAAGTAAACGCACTAACTGTCCCAGCCCTCAAAAGCCTCTAGCGTAAGTGAGAGATGTCATGTGATCGGTTATATACTCCTCGACTGTGCTTGCAAGGATAACTAATGTTCAGGCATAGCTAAGGCGACGCCAAAAACTCACCCTATTCTTGAGCATTCTGTGAATCGCACGGGGTTCAGCCCTGATAAGGTTTCGCTTTGGGGGCTGTGCCGTTATTCTCGTCTTGTTGTTTAGGTCAAAGTAGAGGGTGGCCGATGTCATACCTTGTCTAGGAGTGGTGGGAACAGTGAGTGTCACATAAAGGCGCACAGGACTCCGCAAAATTAAGCGTCCCTTATTACCCACTCCGCCCGGACGAGACGTCCTTTTATGCCTACGCTTTCATTTCCGTTGCACTGATAGTCATCCACCTTGCCTCTGATTGGGTACCTGTGGACGAATACCACGAACGACTCGGTTAATTCGACATCATAGGATCATTACAAATTTGGTCACTAACGCCAGAGATAGTTTTGAGAAGTCTCTCTGTTTGCAGGAGTTAAGGAAAATTTTAACACACGCAACAAAAGTTTGTTAACCCCGTTGTACAGGAAATGACCAATAACACAAAGCGCAACGCGCTATACATATAGGCCGACATAATCTGCGGTTTTAAATTAAAGCAACAAGAGTAGCATAGCCAGCAAGTACTTATCTTTAGAAACGATTCACAGTTCATTAAAAAGTTTAATTGATTTCAATGAGAACGCATAAATGAAGTACTAGGAGGGGGCTCACTATAGTATAAGTATGCATAACAAGCCTGTATAGACCTTAAAACCAAGGAACAAAGGTTCCTTGGTTTCAGAGACTTTCGATTTCTTTCTTGAAAAATCTAGCAGGGTTAACTAAGTTATCCTCTGTATTACAAGAAAGAAACATTTAAAAGATTACATTGTCAATGATAGGTAGCATAGAAGCATACTGCTGTTGACAGCGGTGCCACTTTCGGTCTCATTTCTTCGTCCCGATGCAGAAAGAAACCTCCGGAAAATTTTTCTTGAGAAGAGGAAAACAAAGCTTTTGTTTCTAAATATACCCTCAACAATTTACTGCAATAAATAAATTTATTGAACTTCAAAATAAAAAAACGGTGAGCGATTGAGTTTGGTTAAGCTAAATGCGAATTAGTTACGATAGCACTTCGATTTTCACTTCGGTTTCAGTTTCGGTTCGCGCAAGGTCGAAAAGGCTTCAGATAATGGTTGATGAAATCGGTAAGTGGAGGCCTTAGTGCTGACGCACTAACTGGGGGGAGGGGACAGTTAAGTTCCGCCTCAAGTTTAAGAGTCGATTATTTTAATGGGTCAATGCCCATATATGCGGAATCGGTCAATCCCTTCTTTACATTGACAGATCCCCAGGAGTTCCGGGTTGCTCTTCCCGAGCAACCCGCATCGCCAGACAGATTGTGTGGAGAAATCAGTGAGTAGAGGTTTTAGCGCTAAGGTATTAAAAGGTATAAACGATCAATGCGATTGATGCGGAGGAAATTCGTCGGCATTAGTCCTATATCTTTGGGTTTTCTTATATGCGCTTATGTGTTCACCTTGTGCAGCGAATAAGAGAGAGAGTAAAATTTATTAAAGACCTCCGTCACCCGTCGCCTCCTCCCCCTCTTCATCTTCCCTCTCTCACTTTGCCTCTCCGTTCTCTTCACTGAAAAAGGAAAGGGGGATTTTTCTCTCATCGTTTCGCCACTTGTCAACCATGGCAGGTGGAAGCTTCAGAGAACACAGCCGACAGGTATTTTTCCTGAACTGGGGCCTCTTGTGCGAATGTAATAAAGGACATTAAAACCTACTCTCATACGCCCGCGCCACGGAGAATAAATAACATTATCAAAAAAAGTTCCATTGAATGAACGCTTATTATTTCAAATAAAATTTCTTGCACATCTAGGACATTTGGTAACCTCAATAGGTGAACTTCTGGTGCTCCAGGCATGTAGAGTGTCACGACTCAGCTGGCGTACGTCGTGGTAAGACATGAGGAGGGCCGCCGAAGGGGAGCAGGGGAACGCGCCGACAAAGGGGAGAGGCTCTCAGGGCGGCGTCGCACGCGAGTGTCGGGAGCCTCGGCCTAAGCGAGGGGAATGGTCCGATCACACGCATGTTTTGGAAATGGTTTCTCTCAGCTCGTTGTGGCATGTTTCTAGTTAGCCACGGTGGCTTGCTCGATGGGCCAGCGCCGGAGGCGAGCGGGCATCCGGGCACCCTAGGCCAGAGCGGCTAACAGGACGCATGCGTCGTAAATGTTTTCTCCCCCCTCGTTGTGGCATTTTTCTAGTTAGCCACGGCAGTTTGCAGCGAGCCGTGTGTTCGATATTTTGTGCTTTTCTTTTGTGTTGCAAGGCGTGTGTTCTATATTGTGTGCTTTTCTTTTGTGTTGTGATATGTTGCGTCCGAAATGTGGCGGGAAAGTCACCTATTGGCTGAGGGTGTAGTTTTGGCGGGAGGACAAGGAGATGGGTGCGCGCTAAGGAGAGCGCGGGAGGTTGGTTGGTGGCAGCCGGACAGATCGGTCGTGTGCGGCCGGTGGTGGTCCCGGGGTCGCGGAGTTGGAGAAGCGAGTTCCTTGAGCGGCGGCCGGGCGGGTTGGCCGTGTTGTGGCCGACGGTGGTCCGGAGTCGCGAGAGTGTTGGAGTTTTGTCTTTTTTCAGTTAAACTGGAGAGGCCGAAATCTGTCGGCATATGTAAATAAGTTTTGTTCAATATTGTAATAAATAATTTTTGAGGAAAGCCTTTCCAAGTGCCAACGTCAGAAGACCTGCACGCCTGTCTCAAACTCATCAGTCGCGAAGTACGTCCCGCGGGTCACTCACGAGACCCGCCCTCTACCACTCCACGTCAACATTTAGATGGATGCAACAACATCGACAACAGGAGAGAGGAAAAAATAATATCGTAACTTAGAGCATGCCTGAGTTATGAGCCATGACTGCAGTGGCTTGCATCTGAGAATTCGTCAAGATCCCATTTAGGCTACTAAAAGGATTAAAAGAAAGCATGTTGTGGCTCTTACTCTCCGGTGCGGTTTCTCCCTTCTCTCCAGTAGCTGTAACTCCTTGTCAAGCCCCAGCTGTCCACGTATGTCTTATTCGCGAAGAATCTCTTCGCCTGTGCCCTTAGGCTCACCGTCTTGCATGTACCTGGTGTTGAGGGAAGCGAGTGCGGGAATAGGGTGAAGAAGGTGAGTTTTATTTTATTTTTTTTGCAACATCCTATTAGGCTGCGCTTTCCGACCGCCTCTGAAGCTGTTACGTTTTTTTTGTTAACTATAGCTCTTCATGGGCTTTCCTTAGAGGCAGACTCCATAACCCTGGAATGTTGCGCCCGAAAGCTTGACGCGTTCAACCTCTGCCCGATAATATGTTATCCAGGGCGTGGGTCACACGGACAATGCAGGGCGGAAAGTGGTAGTGCTTGGAGAATGCACCAAAGTATGGCTCTGACTTAACTCCACTGCACCGGGGAAAAGCCTGGAAGTCTATTTTCGTTACCATGATCTGAGATGTTTATTGCTTCAGGCATAAGGGAAAGAAAGCTTCTAACGTGGGGAAGGATGGATAGGCGTCCCGGAGCAGCGCGTCTTTGTAATGTTTCTCTACGTTAGGGAAAAAGGGAACAACATAAACAGGGACGGACAGAGTGAAGATTCTACCCAAGCGCCTAAAGCGCCAACTCCAAGGGCCCTTCCTGGGCGTACGCGCCCAGCGTCGGTGCTCTTGGCGCACGCCAAAACCGGTCTGCGCATGCGCACTGCAGGAGACGCCAGCGAGCCTCGCTGAGGCGCCGATTTCTGTGCGTGCTAGATATCGGCGTCAGCGCACGGGCGCTCGTGTACACGTCGGAAAAGGAGTCCGGTTTATAACAATGGGAGGATCGCGGGGACCTCGGTGACTCTTTTCGTCATGGCTTGAAGCTCTTTCAGGTTCGCCGAACTTTTCTTCGCGGTTTGAGTTTTCCTTTTATCGCCCCCCAACCTCTTCTCTTTATGGCTTGAAATTCTCTCCGTCGGCTCCAGAGGGGAAGCGACCCAGTTGCATGCAGTAGAACTGCGAGTGTTATGGCGATCTCCAAGGGAGCGCTTTTGTAAATGTCTACAGCAAGTAACCAGCGTACGTACATATTAAACAACCTCTTCAAAACCGCTCACTTGACACCCAAGTCTTCTAACGTTGCAGAAAGCGTGTCCTACAGGAAAAATGTCGTTTAAATGTGTAGCGTAGTTGAAATTCAGAGCGAATTTTAATCTCTTACCTGCTGTCGCCAAGGTTACCTGTAATATTTAAAGCCAAGTGTAAGCCCCTATTTTATGATTACTTCGCTTTCGGCGTTCCCCATAAAAAAATGAAATACAAAAAAGTGCGAAAGAAAGAAGGAAACAAGAATGAGAAAACGAAGGAGCGAACTAACGAACGGCGGGAGATACTGACTGCTGCTTTAGGGATATTTCGAGGTGCCCTAAATAGTAATAGCCAAGGATTTAAAAAAGAAGACTATGATTTCTATAGATTGCGATGATGAAAGGAAAATGTTAAGGTTTGCGTTTGGGCCTCGTGCGCAGAATTTAACTTTATAGGTCATAAATATGTCCTTGTCACAGCTCAGCAACAGATCGGTGTGCCAGCGCTGAGGCAGAACATATATTAGAATGAAACTTATAAATATTCTTATAGTGAGACGCCAGAAACTGAAGATATCTGGTCATTGGGAGCAGGAAGCTTAGAGAAAGCAACCAACATGGAAGGCGGCTCAGATCGCCCTGTTTAGGTGCACAACTCCTGAAGAGGTGGCTACGTGGGAACACATTCAATGGTCTCTCAAATCCAGTGGCGCTTAGGCTCTGTTTTAATGTAAGAACCCGATATGTTTTGCAATTTACGTGGCGGCCGACGCAAATATAGATTGCTTCCTGCAATATAACAGCGTCTAAGTTGGCAGCATCGTCGTTAGTCCCAAACGCAATGTCAAGCGGAGTAACATACTCTTGGCCATGCTGGCTGAGGAGTACATTATCCAGATGGGATCTCAGCCATAAAAGATTGGCGGAACGCAATATGGGCACTCCATCTAGATATGGTGCTATGGGATTCGGGTAGGCTGAATATTGATCATATGAATTAGATAGGCCGCAAGTACAAACGGGTGTGGTTTAATCTGGGTTCGTTCGCTAATTACCCCCTCCCCCTCACACACACACCAAAAAAAAAAAAGGTAGGCACGGCAGCGCCCTCAAAAATTCTATCATTTGCTTGGACGCTCATGGAGCCTTTATAACGAACATAGCCGCCTGTTTCCGCTTTCCAACTATTTGACATAAATTGGAAGTAAATGTGGGACACGTTTTGTAATACGAATTTTCTGTAATGCAGTTGTGTATGCAATGGTGTTTTTCTTTTTTTTTTCAACCGAAAGGATACAATAGGCGCGGCGGTTTGACTGTCGTCACAAAGCCGCCACATCCGCCTTTGAACTGCAAGCAATCAGCTTACTGGACAAAAGTGGAAACGTGCACTAAGCAAACACTGGGGTTAGGCTCCGGCTTGGGCACGCTCAGGGTAAGAGGGCGAGTGTGGTAGATGGCTGGAAGACTTGGAGATTTATTTAAGAAATATGGAATTAATTATTGTAGTTCATTCAATTCTGAAATGTTGCGGAATAGTAAACATTTTCAATCAAACTTGTAGATTCCAACTTCTGTAAGAGCGAGTTTCAAATGGTCCCGAGATCCTCACTCAGCCCTTTTCACATCTGCCGCTGTGCGCGTGTCTCCTTCTCCACCATCTTTCACGCTCCATCATACCCTCTTTCACGCTCCAGCGGCTGAAAACAGACAGCTGCTGGCACAACCCTTATGCCCTATTCAAACGTTACTGAAAGGTGCAAACGGAAGCAGGGCACACCTATTTCGCATGGCCAGTGTACTCTAAACATAAGGGATTAATAAGGGAGTAAGCTCTCCTCTAGTGCAGTCCCTTTTATTAAAAGACAGTGCGTTAGAGGACAGCTCACTCCCATTTACCCGTATTCGTGTTCTAGTTTGCTGTGTGGAGACAAATTTTTGTGCGCTCCCTTGAGAGCACCACCCCACGGGGAAAAGGCGTCATTCGTGAGTGCACTGTCATCCGGTACGATGGTAATGATAAAGCAAGTGGTCGGCGCTCCTCAATTCTTTCTCCAAGCTAACACGTTAAAAATGAATTTAGCATGTAAATATGAGTATAGTAAAATCAGGCATTTGATTCAGCTCGTGTGCAAAGAAAACGTCTACAAAGCAGCAAGGTTACTTCGCTATTAACACAGATGCATGGGCGCTGATGTGCGTACAAAGTAAGTGCTTACGAGTACAAGGAGGGTTGCAAAGTTCCCTGGATCCATCTTGATGTCAGTATTCACTGTGAAAGAAGAAATATAAGGTGTGCCATACAACTTGCGCTCGGATTTAAATATATAGCGGTGTAAAATAAGAGGTCGCCACTGGAACTATACCGTTGACCACTCAGCTAATAAACTCCGAGCGTTATTTGCATTCTCTCTAATTAGCTATGTTTAACCACCCAACTTATCAGCTTTCCAATTTAGGCCACACTTTCAGTTTCCAGTTTTAGAGCATCGTAAAAACGCCTAACTTGAAAATTTTAACGTGACAGCGCTGATGGTTTCGTGTCACAAAAAACCGGCGACGTTAGCCATGAGCGAAAAATCCACGAAAAATCCTCAAAGAAGCAGATGGGCCACCTAGGTCGCGTGATCTTGTGACGTCATCAGAACCTGCCCACCGGAGTGTGAGAAAACTGCCCACCGTGGCAGTTGAATTAATGACTGGACACGAAAGGCTGCTCGGGAAGGGAAACCTGGGTGGTTTGATGCCTGACCTAGGAGGTCACAAATCATACGCAGCTGTGGCAGCTGTGACTAAGTCGTTATGGCGCTCCGCTGCTGACCCGAAAGACGCCGGTTCGATCCCGGCCGAGGCGGTCGAATTTCGATGGAGGCGAAATTCTATAGGGTCGTGTACTGTGCGATGTCAGTGCACGTTAAAGAACACCAGGTGGTCGAAATTTCCGGAGCCCTCCACTACGGCGTCCCTCATAGCCGGAGTCGCTTTGGGACGTTAAACCCCCATTAACCTAAACATACGGAGTTCTCGCTCAGCAGTCTTGCTAGAGGTTCGCTGTTTTGCACGAACATTCCCACTAGTACCGAACATTGCTAAAAGTATTCGATTCGTATTCGATTCAGTTTTGCGAAAGTACTATTAGCCTACCCCTAGTTAATTTAACATCATTTAAATACTTTCATGCTGGCTGTAGGCACCCATATGACCAACACTGCTTCAATTTGTTTGGTTTGGTTAATGGGGGTTTAACGTCCGAACCCGACCGCGGCGGCTGCGTTTTTATGGAGGAAAAACGCTAAGGCGCCCGTGTGCTGTGCGATGTCAGTGTACGTTAAAGATCCCCAGGTGGTCGAAATTATCCCGGAGCCCTCCACTACGGCACCTCTTCCTTTCTTCTTTCACTCCCTCCTTTATCCCTTCCCTTACGGCGCGGTTCAGGTGTCTAACGATATATGAGACAGATACTGCGCCATTTCCTTTCCCCAAAAACCAATTATTATTATTATTATTATTTAACGTCCCAAAGCGACTCAGGCTATGAGAGACGCCGTAGTGAAGGGCTCCGGGAATTTCGACCACCTGGGGTTCTTTAACGTGCACTGATATCGCACAGTACGCACGCCTCTAGAATTTCGCCTCCATCGAATTTCGACCGCCGCGGGCGGGATCGAACCCGCGCCTTTCGGGCCGGCAGCCGAGCGCCGTAGCCACTCAGCCACCGCGTCGGCTGCTTCAATTTCTTTCCTACAACATGCAGCAGGTTCTCTTAACTTAAGCACTTGATTTAAGTTCCTCATGCCTCTCTGAGCACGTATCACATGATCTTCGTTAAAAAAAAATCAAGGGTAATCAACAGTTCTCTCGAAAGTTAGAATAACAAACACTTCATGGTTACGGTTAAATCTCCTTTATGTCCAAAGGCAAAGATAAAGCATTGTAAAGCAAAACGGGCAAGGTTATAGGAAGTTAAGAATAGGAACATCGTCAGCGGCGTTTGTAAGCTCACCAGTTCGTCTTTGCCAAGGAAATCTGATTCGCAAAGTTTATGTTGAGCGCTATTAAAGCACAGTCCAGATTGTATATTTAAAAAATGCCAGCAGGTTAACGAAAACAGAATAAAAAGAGATGAAGTAGGTAATTTCTGTGAGATTCGAAGATAATTGGTTTGCTACACGGTCTGACCTTCCTTCCTCATTATTTCGAGTTCAAGCGGCCGAAAAGTGTTTGAACTCATTTAGCTGTGTACTTTTTTCGTTATTTCTTTTCAACATCGACGCAGCGCACTTCTCGGGGGGAATTCGACCGTTTTTGGGTTAATTGGTTCCTTGACTCTGATGCTTTCCGCGTATTTTACTGCCACTTATGCCGCCGGAGGCCGCACGTGAATAGCTTCAGTTGACATTTCGGCATAATTAAACTCTGCGCTCGGAATAAAATTTTTCAGTACATTCCATGGAGCCCACTTCCAGAAACAAACGTGCAATTATTTTATTATTTTGTGTTGGCTTTCCTCAGTGAGAATAACGATACTTCTCGGCTGTTGAGCCTATGGTCCTGGGCTCTGGGTATTTGCTGGTAAATGCTTGCAAAAGCGTAAATAGCTGACATCTGTTGGATTGCCTGCACTATAAGAACGGCTTCTGCTCTTTAAGACGTTTCTTGCTATTTCTCTTCAAACATAAATTTTTTTTTCAATTTAAGTTCTCTCTGTAGGCCTCTAATACCCGTGTTACACGGGCGTTTTCAACGGCAGTTCAGTTGATTCTCAGTTGAACTGAACGGCAGTTAGCGGTGTTACACGGCAGTGCTAACTGCCGCTGAAATCTCAACGGCAGTTGAGTTCGACTGAGATCGGGAATCCCAGTTGAACGGCCAACTGACAAGATGGCGACCTAGGGACCGAAAAACTTGCCCTCTTACTGGATTGTCTTGGCTCAGTGTGCTTCGAACCCGCGAATTTCTACCGCAAAGCAAAAAATACACAAAAAGTATTGTCACTATAGTGAAGAATATATACACTACGATCATTTACAACAAGAAAAAAATGCACACACTGCTTTTTCTTATTTACACTTCGCTCTAGACGCGAGGTCATGTGGTTATAGTGCTAACTGAACTGAACGCGAAGTGCTCGTGTAACAGCTGGCGATTCCAGTTAAGTTCAACGGCAGTTGAAATCCTTAACTGGCGGTTAACTGAACTGTCGTTGAAAACGCCCGTGTAACACAGGTATAAGATACTTATTTATGTGTGGAATGCAAAACACTAATGGTTATGTTCTTACAGGCATGTACATTTTACATGCGTGTTCGAGTATTTTTAAATCTGTGTTCGAATCTTTTCAAGTAAAAACACCACAATTTATAAAATGAGTGCTCAAAGTATGGGGGGATTACGTTTTTTTTTCAGAAATTCTGATGACGCTAGAAACACAAGTAAAAAAATTATTACGGGTGACAAAGACTGTCCACACCGGGGTATCGCTTGACGTGCTGCTAAGTTCACTGTTTTGAGCAATATTATTTACGGAGTTCGCAAGGAACATAAAACAATTATGCAACATTCATTTATTTATCCTCTTTTATGTATATGAAACTCTTCACGTGACTTTTCGCTGTCTGTCAGGCGCTGCCATAGAAGCCCAATGAGGCTTTGGCAGGCCTTAACTCGTGAAATGTTTTTCTTTGTGCGAAATAAACCGATCGACCAATCGATCGATCGATCCATTGGTCGATTGACTGATGATTGATTGATTGATTAATTGATTGATTGATTGATTGATTGATTTATTGATTGACTGACTGACTGACTGACTGACTGACTGACTGACTGACTGACTGACTGACTGACTGACTGACTGACTGACTGATCGATCGATCTTGCAAAGGCTAGGCTACATGCATGCAAGGATCTTTTCGATGTAGTTCACTCGGCTGATATCTCTGCGGCGGTGTGACGCCCAATATTGGCCAGGTGGAGCAAGATGGAGCGAAATACAGGCATATGCCACTGTCTCTCGATGCCAAAGCAATTGCGATCTACAATCAAAAATAAAAGTAGAACGAGGCGGTCTGTGAAACAGTGACGCTAATTGTTTTTCTTAAAATTCAGAAAGCATTAATTTTGACGGCGTTGCACTAATCGTGGCACACGCCTGCATAAGCTGCTGTGAACACCTGTATGCTCGATGCCTGCTCAGCTGCGGTTACCAGTGAGGCTTTTTTTTTTTCGACACCTGCGCTTCAGGGGGCATGAACACGGTTCTTTCGAACAAGGACAAGGTCGATTTTACTCAGTCAGGCGATTTTTCGGGATATCGCAAGGTCTGATTACGCCTCCATCGAAATTCGACCGACGCGGCCGGGATCGAACCCGCGTCTTTCGGGTCAGCAGCCGAGCGCCATAGCCACTGAGCCACCGCGGGGACGCATGTTCTTGACTCTAACAGACATGTGTACATTGCGCAAAATCACCACAGGGTACGTCGCTGCAACTATGCTACCCTACAAGGGTGCACAAGGCTACCTTCAACTCTCCCAACTTCATCCCAGGTCGGAACACATTAAGCAGGAAACGTGGGCTGCCCGCATTGGGTCCAAAATGGGCTGTGCCGGCAGCCCGAATTGCCTATGTTGTCCTGACGCGGGACCTAATACAAAACTTCAGGTCGGCTGCCCACATCGAGTCCATCTGTGACTGATGAGTGCAATCCCATGTGCCACAGGATGTTGTACCATTGTGGATCCCCTCTGGGCTACAGGGGCTTCTGCAGCCCTTCGAATACCTAGGATAGGATAGGATACACTTTTATTGCTATATTTAGCAGATATTACGGTCGACAGAGTTCTTCCATCTTCCTGGTGATGGCGTGGCTCTGTCTTGCAGTGTCGGCGCCCCTATTCCAGGGCCCCGCTGAGCTTGGCTGCTCGCTGGGCAGGGATGACCAATCCTTGTTGGAGAATTGGATTGCCGCTGGAGAGCACACACCCCCACTGCTACGCACTCGGATTTTCTGAGCCATGGAGTGCTTTATTTCTGTCGCACTCCCAGGTGATATGATATAGGGTGGGTGTTGCACCGCACCATGGGCAGATGTCCCTGTATTGGTTCGGGATCATTTTGCTCAGGACATGAAAATTAGGAAAGGTTCCAGTTTGCAACTTCCGTCAGTAAACAGCTTCTTGTGATTTAGCTTGTTGTGGGGAGGAGGATATTTTAGTCTCCTCCCTTTGTAATAGTTTAGAATGTCGGAGTACGTCGGGATTACCCTCAAGAAGTCTTCCGGGTCTTCGTTCAAGAGAGCTCGGTTAGTGTACTCGCGAGTGACTCTATCGCCCCTTTGGTTACCTTCTATTTCGGTGTGTCCCGGCATCCAGAAAATGGTGTGTCTAATTGGGTCTTTGGGTAAGCCTGCGCGAAGGAGAATTTGAAGCGCTTTATGGCTTATTCTGCCGTTAATGTAGTTACGGTATGCCTCTTTTGAATCTGTGAGAATTGTTAGGTACTTATTTGTGCGATAACCCTCCGCGGCCGCTAGAGCAACATCCATTCCCTCTCCTTCACTTACCGTGAAGTCCCGTGCCGACGCGCAAGTGAGCAGATCACTGTCGCAGGCAGCGACGTACCCTGTGGTGATTTTGCGCAATGTACACATGTCTGCGAGAGTCAAGAACATGCATCGCCGCAGTGGCTCAGTGGCTATGGCGCGCAAGTGATCTCCTTATAGTCTGAGCAGATCACTGTCGCGACGATTTTTTGTTCCATTGTCCCTTTTCTGTGGAGATACAATGTGGCGTCCGTGTATAAATTGTACGCCTTTGTTGCTAGATATTTTTTATACATATTAAATCGGTTGCCTGTGGTGAACGTGTAGCCAGTACGAAATTAGACTACGCTGTCATGTATAGGGGCTTAGGAGAGGTAACAAACACGAAAAATTGTCGTTTGTTCTCTTGGGCTGTCCACGTCGGTAAAATGTAGGACCGATGGGAAAGCTTGGTACACACCCGGTGGCCCTGACCTGCCTGCCTGCCTGCCTGCTCTAGAAGCTCCCCAAACACAGCCCTCCAGTAGGCTTCAACCCAACATTACACTAATAATAATAATAATAATTGGTTTTTGGTGGAAAGGAAATGGCGCAGTATCTGTCTCATATATCGTTGGACACCTGAACCGCGCCGTAAGGGAAGGGATAAAGGAGGGAGTGAAAGAAGAGAGGAACAAATAGGTCCGTAGTGGAGGGCTCCGGAATAATTTCGACCACCTGGGGATCTTTAACGTGCACTGACATCGCACAGCACACGGGCGCCTTACCGTTTTTCCTCCATAAAAACGCAGCCGCCGCGGTCGGGTTCGAACCCGGGAACTCCGGATCAGTAGTCGAGCGCCCTAACCACTGAGCCACTGCGGCGGGGCTACCGGAAACCTCCATTTGTGTGTATATGTATCTCGGCGGACAATTGAACAGCGCTGTAAGGGAAGGGATAAAGGAGAGAGTGAAAGAAAAAGGAAGCGGTGCGGTAGTGGAGGGCTCCGGAATAATGTCGACCACCTGGGGATCTTTAACACGTGCACTGACATCGCACAGCACACGGGCGCCTTTGCGTTTCGCCTCCACCCGCCGCGATGGCTCAGTGGTTAGAGCGCTCGGCTACTGATCCGTAGTACCCGGGTTCGAACCCGACTGCGGCGGCCGCGTTTCAATGGACGCGAAACGCAAAGGCACCCGTGTACTGTGCGATGTCAGTGCACGTTAAAGATCCCCAGGTGGTCGAAATTATTCCGGAGCCCTCCACTACGTCACCTCTTTCTTCTTGTCTTCTTTCAGGCCCTCCTTTGTCCCTTCCCTTACGGCGTGATTCAGGCGGCCGCCGAGATGTGAGACAGATACTGCGCCATTTCCTTTCTCCAAAAACCAATTTTCATTTCATTTTTCGCCTCCATCGAGACGCTGGCGCCGCATAATAATAATAATAATAATAATAATAATAATAATAATAATAATAATAATAATAATAATAATAATAATAATAATAATTGGTTTTTGGGGAAAGGAAATGGCACAGTATCTGTCTCATATATCGTTGGGCACCTGAACCGCACCGTAAGGGAAGGGATAAAGGAGGGAGTGAAAGAAGAAAGGAAGAAGAGGTGCCGTAGTGGAGGGCTCCGGTAATTAATTTCGACCACCTGGGGATCTTTAACGTGCACTGACATCGCACAGAACACGGGCGCCTTAGCGTTTTTCCTCCATAAAAACGCAGCCGCCCGGGAACTCCGGATCAGTAGTCGAGCACTCTAACAACTGAGCCACCGCGGCGGGTCTGCCGCTGCAGTCTGGTACAAACCCGGGTACTCCGTATCAGTAGCCGAACGCCTAACCATTGAGCCAACGCGGCGGGTAAGAAGATAGGATTTTTTAAATTAGTTTTTGGGGGAAGGAAATGGCGCAGTATCTGTCTCATATATCGTTGGACACCTGAACCGCGCCGTAAGGGGAGGGTAAACGAGGGAGTGAAAGGAGACAGGAAGAGAGAGGTGCCGTAGTGGAGGGCTCCGGAATAATTTCGACTAGAGTCACTAAATAAAGACTTAGAGTACCGTCACTGCAGCACGGCGGTAAGCAGGGGCGGCCATTTTGTTGTTTATTATTGTTGCCAGATTTCCGCTTCGGCGACCTCGCCGCTAACTTTGGCCCGGCCATTTTGTAAACAACGCTGTACGGATGCAAACGCCGTACGGATGCAAACGGTACAGCTGTTGCCTTCAGTTTATGCTTTCGTCGTGCGGAGACACCCCTTGTGTTATGAACTTAAATATTCCAGGTTATTGTTGATTATTCTGGGTTATTTTTTCTTGACTCTGCGCAATCAGCGTTGCGCTGTTCGTATGTTTTATTATATATTGCGATAGGCGATCGCCTCCTCAGTAGGTGCTGTTGCTATAACACTTCAGGCGTTGTCTTTTAAACTTGCTTTTATTTTGTAGGAGCTAATGTGCCAACACCGCGGGAGTATTGCTAATGGCTCATAGTAGGCAGTGGTCGAATACAATGCTACTACGGGTATCGTCGCGGTTACTCCACACTTTTACTGCAGAAATATACGAGCGCTCCGGCTGAGCAATTCACGGTGATTAAGGCAAGGGTATACCCCCGCTGGAGGTAAAATAACGCTCGGCGCACTAGCGACTGCTTCAAACAGCGGCTTAATCTGGAGTGCGGAGTTGGCTCGAAATCATCGCGGCTCACGAGTTGCAGCCATGCGCGGAGTCGAGCACCGTCATTTTTCCCCAACGGAAAGCGCATGAAGCGTTTTCCATCATTCTGCGAGTTGAAACAGCCAACAACGCAGCAAAACGGCATCCTCGTATGCTCTTGTGCAGCTGAAATGCTGCGAGGCGCGGGATCCCTGGTCACTGAGTCGGTCACCGGCAGCACTCGCAGCACTAGGACTACCACAGTTGCCCGACTGAAAACGCATAAGCCACAAAATGGCAGCCCCCATGAACCGTCGCAGTGTAAACAAATATCACGTGATGCAAACTGACCAATGATCGTGGCGGCGGCACAGAACAATAGGAGAAAAGAGTGCCGGTACTCTAAGTCTTTATTTAGTGACTCTAATTTCGACCACCTGGGGTTCTTTAACGTGCACTGACATCGCAGAGCACACGGGCGCCTTAGCGTTTTTCCTCCATAAAAACGCAGCCGCCGCGGTCAGGTTCGAACCCGGGAACTCCGGGTTCGAACCTGACCGCGGCGATTTAAAAATTGTTTTAGCGTTAAGGGCCCGTGTCGCAGAAAAGACGGTGCCTTCGTTGGCGTTGGCCGTGAGCGAAAAATCCCAGAAGCATTGCGCGCGGCGGAACTGAAGGTCCAACTCCAGCGTACGCGAAGCGCGCCGCTAGCCCAGTGATGCAAAAAATTAGCAGTGGCTTAGCTATGCTATGCCTAGTATATGTAGCGAAAGCGGCTAGGAGCCGCTTCTTCCTTTCCGCCTCCTGTCGGCGCCGCTTGGTGAGTCGCGCTTCGCGCTCCTCTGCAGAGTCTCCGCCGCTCTCTTGGCTCACGCTCCCGGCTAGCCTTATAGCAAGCAACGACTTCAGGGTCCGTCCAGTTCATTTCCCGAAGCCTACATTGATGCCGCAACGAGCAAGGCTTCTCTTCTTCCACGGCTTGCTAACGACGGCGGAGATAATCGTTACCCGTATTCATTCGACCCCATGCTCATGCGCAGTAAGGCGCAGAGCTATAGTCGTGGCTTCAACGAGCAGCGCGGGGAGGGGGCGAGGCGGCGGAATCGGCGGCAGTCGCGACGGCGGCGCAGCTATGACGTCACGCCCTGTGCACCTGTGGCGAAACTCGCGCTTGCGCAGTAGCAGCACATGGCCAAGACGGGCGAAATCGCTCCGGCTAGCGCGTGTAGCTTTCGCTACAAAAGCGAATGGAACAGAGCGTGAGAGAGAAAAACTTTATTGCCACAGAATGTCGGGATTTAGGGCAGTTGGGCTTGGTGTGGCCCCCATGAGCCCACGAAACGAACGCCAGTTGGATGGTCTTGTTTGGCCTTTTCTGGAGCTGGTTCCATCCCTCCTCGGAGGGATGCTGGCAGTAAGATTCGTGGGGGCGGGTTTACCGCACAACCCCAGAGGATATGCGCCTGGCTGGCGACTTCTCGCTGGTTAAATTTATAGCAGGCGGAGTCTTCTGCCCGTCGGTGACCAGAGATTGTCTAGAATGACTAAGTATCCAGTGTCTGCAACCTGCGGACCATGGTTGCTTGCGCTCGATTTAAGTCGAGGTCGGGAAATCAGTCCACTTAACTGCGCATAAAGCCATCCTTGAACATGCCGTGGGATTCATGCCACGGCAAGGAACGCTTAAAGCTGCAGTGGGGCTTTAAGCAAATATAGTAATTTTTCTTCATAGGTTCGTCAGCGCTTGAAAAGTTCTGGATGAAATATTCAGCCATCTTACATGCTGCGCAATTTTTTTAAGTTAATGCTTACATATTGACCATTCTTTGAAACAAAAATGTGACCCAAGACTGCATGAATGAAAGGAGTTTGAAGTGCCTCGTGATTGGGAATATGGAAATTGCGGACAGTGCTGTTCTTCCTTTCTTCTTTCACTCCCTCCTTTATCCCTTCCCTTACGGCGCAGTTCAGGTGTCCAACGATATATGAGACAGATACTGCGTCATTTCCTTTCCCCAAAAAACCAATTATTAATTATTAGGGCAGTGCTGTAAAAAACTGCTACCTTATGTCGTCCTTGAACTAGAGACAAGCGGAAGGCGATGCGTGCATTAAAATCAAGAGAGAGAATAAACTTTATCAACATAAATTAATTACGCGAGTGGTTCGCCCAGGTCCGGAAAACCATTGGCGAATACGGCCGTCTATGCCTGACCGTTTAGCTCGTGCTGGATGGGGGAGCTCTGTGTGAGCCAGCTTCGCCTCCCAGTGCTCATGCCTGAGTTCCGATAAACTGCGTTTTACGTCGCTCGGGGCAGTTCCAAACCCTGTGGAGCATGCTGAAATCTCTCGGCAGGCCGGGCATGCCTTTCCTGGTTATTGCGCGGGCCGAGTGTTATTGTGTCGAGCTAAATTTTGTAATGTGCGGGCTTGCATGTTTCGCCATAAAGTGGCTTCCTCACGAGTGAGGTCTTTGTGGAGGGCTCCGTATTTCCTGCGACTAAGGCGGTGGTAGTCTATGATTTCACCGTGTGTTAGTGAATAATAATAATAATTAGTTTTGGGGGAATGGAAATGGCGCAGTATCTGTCTCATATATCGTTGGACACCTGAACCGCACCGTAAGGGAAGGAATAAGGGAGGGAGTGAAAGACGAAAGGAAGAAAGGGGTACCGTAGTGGAGGGCTCCGGAATAATTTGGACCACCTGGGGATCTTTAACGTGCACTGACATCGCACAGCACACGGGAGCCTTAGCGTTTTTCCTCCATAAAAACGCAGCCGCTGCGTTAGTGGAGACGAAGTTTCGGAGGTGGATGGCGACGGGGCTCGGAATGCATGGCCTCGAGCTATCCTCTCAGCCGCCTCATTGCCCTCTATGCCTTCGATAGGCAGGGATCCACAGACGGGTGACGGGTGTGAGTACCGGTCGTCGTCTGTTGTTGCCAGGAAGAAGGAAAAGGAAAGTGCACAGTCCAGCCCACTGGCTCAAGCCGAGCCACAATCGCTATCACGTGCTGATAGTAGGAGAGTTCAAAGATGGGATGGGGGGGGGGGGGGGAAGACAGGATAGTAAAGACACGCGGTATAAAGACCAAGGCCGATCCCGGAGGCAGGGCTGTTTTTCAATCAAGGGGGAGCGGGTTCTCGCCCTTCCATATAGTGTTGATGTATTTCAGAAGGGCCCCATACGCCTGGTCAGGGAGATTGGCCAGCAGTTTAACTGTGACCTTGTCCCGTCCAGGCGCAGTGCCTCTCTCCCCCCACCCCAACCCTACCAGAGAGGAATGGGAGGCGGCCCTGCTTGGCTGTTCGGACCTTCAGTCACAAAAGGCTTTGGTCAAGAGGGCTAAGCTGGCGGCTTCGACCAATGGGGTCCCGGAATAAGGACTCCACCCATTGCGGGGCTCTTTAAAGAGCCTCACCTCTTTCATGAAATAAAGGCTTTTCACCACCGGAGGCAGTGCAATACCGGGCCAACCGGTGGCGGAAGTGAAGCAACCTTCAAACTCTCCGCCACATTTCCAAAAATAAGTCCAATTGGGACCCGTAACAGATATTCTACGGGGTCCCCTTGTGAGTACCGGGAGGGCGATTCCTCATGATGTGGGCGGCCGCTTGGCAGAGTTCCCTATTGAGGTACGCCTTGCAGGCTTGCTGAGAATCGCTCATGATTGTAGTGATTTGCTCGGTGGGATCAGCGTCTGAGGCAAGCGCGATTGCGACTTCCTCAGCGTCCGCTGTGCTGTTTCTGCTTTGAACCGTGGCGCTGGCTATCTCCTTTCCCGAGGTTGGTTTTGACGGTTGCTACCGCAGTCGCCCAACCTTGGTAGGGAGCCTGGCGTCAGTGAAAAAGAATATCTGCTTTGCGGCGTATGACCTTGTGTTATATTTGCATGGCTCGGGCCGTTCGTCGTGCACCGTGGTGTATGGGGTCCAAATTGTTTGGAATTGGGAAGAAGTGATACTCTCCGCGGGTGGCCAAGGGTAGCTGGTCCGTGGTGCGTGAACGTTTTCTGTGTGGGGGTGACGTCCCAGCCGCTGAAGGCCCCTGATGCCTGTACAGCTGATGCACAGGCGGCATTCTTGAGCAGTTATGAGGGCTTCCTTGTGCTCCGCATAGGTGGCGGTGGCGAAAACATTTATTGCCAAGCAATACAGAGGGGGGCCTCATGCCCCGAACATGGCATGAGGCAACCCTTAGGGGGCTGCCCTAAAAGGGCAAAGGAAAGCCCTTGGAGGGTTATCCGCTTCGAAGGCGCGCGTGTGCTGTGCGATGTCAGTGCACGTTAAAGATCCCCAGGTGGTCGAAACTATTCCGGAGCCCTCCACTACGGCACCTCTTTCTTCCTTTCTTCTTTCACTCCCTCCTTTATCCCTTCTCTTACGGCGTGGTTCAGGTGTCCGACGAAATGTGAGACAGATACTGCGCCATTTCCTTTCCCAAAAAAAAACAATTTTCATTTTCAAGGCGCCCATGGCATGGATGGCATCGGTTGGCGCAGATTTCGGAAGACCGAGTGCGATTTTATAGGACTTGCGGATTTGGGGTTCTATTTTCTCCTCTTCCGTCCTGGTGGTATTGTGGAAGGGTGGCAAGGAAGGGTGGGAAATTTTGAAGCGAAAGCTTCACTGGGCAAGCTGCGGCGCGTTTTGCGTACGCTGAAATTTGACGCACAGGTGTTCCGCCACGCGCCGTCGACATCGCAGGGCGTGGTTCGGGTGTCCACCGATATATGTGAGAACGTTACAGCGCCATTTCCTTTCCTCAAAAGCATTTTTCTAAACCAATTCAATTTTCTTTGAAAGCAAACTAAAGGCGCATAACTGGCTCCCTGGGACAGCGGGCACCTCAGTCGCGACTTAACTTATGTGGCGGTAATGACAGAGGAGGAATAATTTTGCCCGCCCTGGGAGAATTTGGGCAATCCCAAATATTTATAGCAGCGAAACCTGGGAGACCCTACTAAGAAGCCCGGACCCTGAGCACCAGCGCACCGCCATCCATCTGGCGGAAGAGGTCGCTACCAGTCAAGGACTGCCAGCCAGCCTCTAACCGCGGACGCGCAGCTCCCCGTCTCCCAGGCCTGCGTGCCGTGGGCGGGGAGAAATGTCTTTCCTGGTGGAAATTAAACTTGTTCAATCAATCAATCAATCAATCAGATCAAAAATGAAGGAATAAACACCTTTCTTAGGCTTTTCTGGTAGAGACAGATGTGCGCTGCACGCGTTGGCATTCGCAACGATGTAGCAGAATCGCGGCACTGAAGCTATAGACCGCCGGCGTTCATTGCGTTCGTCGGCCTTGACGACGTTCTAGACTCTGATGATTTTGAAGAAAGGAAGGCGCACAACTGGTTACCTGGGACAGCGGACGCCTCAATCGCGCTTTGAGGTATGTGAAGGTGGTGAGAGAGAGAGAGATGTGGGCTGCATGCATTAGCGGTGGCAGCGTTGTGGCAGGCACGCGGCACTGCAGCAATAGGCCGCATCCTTCATTGGGTGACCAACCTCTCGGAATCAACCATTATAAACTGCCACCTGCTAGGGTGGCAGGCTGTGCGCACTGCCTATCCAGTGTGCGGAACGCCACGCCAAGCAGCGTCTAGCTGCCCGATGCACCACAGCTTTCGCAGTAGCTCTTTAGCAGTAGCTGAACCACAGCTAATTTTTAAAAGCGAAAGCTGTAATAGCTTTGTACAAGGCATTTAGCAGAAGTAATTTAGGGCGCACAACGGCAGCCTCGTTAGGTGGACACCAACGCCACGTACCTCAAAGCGCGAATGAGGTGCCCACTGAGAAGGTTTAGACTGGTAATAAAAAAACACTGGGAACTACACTATTTAATTGCTTTAGACTGCTAATAAGAAAACACTGGGAACTACACTATTCGCTACGTGCAAGCGGGCCGTGGAGTGAGTCAGTGCGCCAGGAACTGGATCGAACCGATAGATAGACAGACAATAATAGTTTTGTAGGGGAGGAGTAGAAGGAGGAAAATCTCTATTAAAAAGACGGGGAGTGGTTCGAGCTTATGGGTGGGGCTCTTATTCCAGGGCTCCATTGGCTTCAGCCGCCCTGCTTACCTGTTATATAGGACCCTTCGGCCCCCCAGGTTGTCGCTGATGGTTTAGACTGAGAGGGTTTAGACTGCTAATAAGAAAACACGGCGAACTACACTATTTGCTTCGTGCAAGCGGGCCGTGGAGTAAGTGCGCCAGGAACGGGATCTAACCGATAGATAGACAGACAATAATAGTTTAGTAGGGGAGCAGGAGAAGGAGGAAAAACTCTATTAAAAAGAAGGGGAATGGTTCGAGCTTACGGGTGGGGCTCTTATTCCAGGGCTCCACTGGCTTCAGCTGCCCTGCGTACTTGCTGTATAGGACCCTTTGGTCCTCCAGGTTATCGCTGGTCGGCAGTGCCTCCCACCGCCCAAAAAACAGACGGAGCCCCTCATAAGACCCGCCGCGGTGGCTCAGTGGTTAGGGCGCTCGACTACTGATCCGGAGTTCCCGGGTTCGAACCCGACCGCGGCGGCTGCGTTTTTATGGAGGAAGAACACTAAGGCTCCCGTGTGCTGTGCAATGTCAGCGCACGTTAAAGATCCCCAGGTGGTCGAAATTATTCCGGAGCCCTCCACTACGGCACCTCTTCCTTCCTTCTTTCACTCCCTCCTTTATCCCTTCCCTTACGGCGCGGTTCAGGTGTCCAACGATATATGAGACAGATACTGCGCCATTTCCTTTCCCTCCAAAAAAACCAAACCCTCATAACGCAGCAGGCAACCCCTTGAGACGGCTGCACGAGCCGAGCCTGAAAAAAATTGCTGATGGCCTAGCTCTGTTCGGCCAGGATACACCTAGCGAAAGCGCGGCGACTTCTGCATCAGAAGAGTGCATTCACTAGATGCGCCTTTATTCATGGTTAAAGCTTGAGCCGTCGTGGTCGAGTGGTAGCGTCTCCGCCTCAAACGCCAAAGCCCGGTTCGATTCCGAGTCTGGGCACAGGTTTTTTTTTTTATTCACTGAGTGTGCGGGGAGTTTCAGTGGCTCCCATAGATGCCGCCACCGAATACGTTGGTTAGCGGTTAAGCGCAGGCTCTGTTAAGGCGCGTTTATACTCCGGCGTAACGCGCGCGCGCGCGCTGCACAACGACGTCACGTCGGCCAAAGCGAGACCCTCTATACTCCAACTCGCTTCACCGCCGACGCGTTCGGCGGCTTCGGCGCACTGTGACCGCACTAGCGGCGACTTGGAGCATGTCTCTATTTCGCGCCGAGTGCGCCAGCCGCCGCCGGCCCGGCCAGGCCGGTTCGGCTCCGCGGCTAGGCGCTCGTTGTGACGTCATGTGCCTCCTCGGAGTACCGCCACGGCGAAATCGCATGTTCGCGGCCAGTAAGCTTTCGCTTTAAAAAAATTAAAAATGTTTTTTGGGGGAAATGAAATGGCGCAGTATCTGTCTCACATATCGGCGCACACCTGAACCGCGCCGTAAGGGAAGGGATAAAGGAGGGAGTGAAAGAAGAAAGGCCCGGCTCCAAGCTGGCCTCGCGGTCTCCCACTCCTCATCGGTAGTGATTAGGGGGAAGGGGGTGATAGGGCAGGCCCACAGGATGCGGGATAAGGCAGCATGCCCAGTCCGCCGCGGTGGCCAAGTGGCTAGGGCGCTCGGCTACTGACCCGGAGCACCCGAGTTCGAACCCGACCGCGGCGGCCGCGTTTGAATGGAGGCAAAACGCAAAAGGCGCCCGTGTGCTGTGCGATGTCAGTGCACGTTAGAGATCCCCAGGTGGTCGAAATTATTCCGGAGAACTCTACTACAGCACCTCTTCCTTTCTTTCAATCATTCCTTTATCCTTTCCCTTACGGCGCAGCTCAGGTGTCCGGCGAGTAGTAGTAGTAGAAAACATTTATTCCAAAAAGGTAGGATAGAGAGGCGAAAATGCAGATTTTGGGTGGAGTCCTTATTTCAGGACCCCAATATCCACCGCAGTTGCTCTTGCTTGGGATATCAGCTTTCGCTGCGTCGCCAAGTCAGAGCTGAGCGGGGCAGACTCCCACTGTTCCTCGGAGTGATGTTTGTCTAGTTCGGGGGGCTTGGGACCGGAGCAGCCCCATGTTATATATGTTGTTGGAATTCCGCCACACCAGGGGCAGATTCTGTCATATCTGTCGGGGAAGATGATGTGGTACTTGTGTAGGTTAGGAAATGTGTTCGTCTGTAGTTGTCGCCATTCCCTCGCCTCTGCCGCCGTTAGCTTACGGTGTGGTGGGGGATAGACTTGTCTTTGTGTTCGGAGAAAGAGGAGGCGCTCGCCGTACGTAGAGGGGAGAGGGGTGAGGTCGGGGAGGTTAGTCGCTCGGTTAGTATATCCTCGAGCTAGACTGTCCGCGGCCTCGTTTCCCTCGAGCCCCTCGTGCCCAGGAGTCCAAGTTATTTGGTGCTTGCATGTGGAATTTTGAACTTGTGGGGTAGTCAGAATGGGAGCGACGGAGTGTGGAAGTCTGCCAGAGAGGAAGAGGCGACACGCCGACTGGGAGTCGGTAATAATTTTAACTCATTTCCCGTGGCATCGCCGTGCTGGATGGCGAGGGCAATTGCAGCAGTTTCTGCTACTGTGGGAGAGCAGTTTCGTAGGGAGGAGCTGGCGATTTCCTTGAAATTGGTGTCCAAGACGACCGCCACCGCGTTTGTAGAATCGTTTTTGATGTAGTTGATGTAGCTTTGATGTAGTTGAAGGTCTTGGGTCCGCAATCGAGGGCGTTGAGCTCTTTCAAGATGGCGTCGTGAGAAACGTTGTCAAAAGCGCCTTTCAGATCCAGTGCCATAATTATGTGCTCGCCACCTCTCGGGATGTTACTGAGTACTTCTTCCTTGAGAAGGAGGAAAGCGTCTTGCGTAGAAAGACCTTTCCTGAAGCCGATCATAATGGGTGGAAAGAGGTTGTTGTCCTCTATGTAGTTTTGGAGGCGGGTCTGGATAACGCGCTTGTATAGTTTGCCCAGGCAAGAGGTGAGAGAGATGGGTCGTAATGCTTCCAGGCTTGGTGATTTGCCTGGTTTTGGGATAGTCACGATTTCGGAGTGTTTCCACTCTGCAGGGAGTTCTCCCGCCTCCCATAGGGTGTCATTTATGTAGGTAGTGAGGACCTCGATCAGCGACTTGCCCAGGTTTCGAATCATCCCATTTGTGATCTTGTCCGCGCCAGCTGCCGTGTTGCGTGTGGCAGATCGAGCCGCGGCGTAAACTTCGGCAGTGGTGATGGGGGCGCCCAGCCTCTCATTTGGGCCTCCCGTGTACGAGATTGTGCTGGGAGGATGGGGGGTGCCGATGTTCAGAACGAAGGTGCTCTTGCGGCCCCTCCTCTTGGGAATGACATCGATCATGTTGTAGTTGATCTCCTGTTCTCTCAAGGAGTGCTCGACCACCGTGATGTCCTTAGAAACAAGGGTGGCAACTTTTGGCGAGCTCGCGTTGTGGACTGCGTAATATCCTGGGAGAGTCGGCGCCGGGTCGGCTCCTACCTCTTGCAGGCAGATTATATTGGGTCGAATGGGGGTGACATTGATGTGTTGTTTCAAGAGGCTTTGTTTTCTCCTGAAGCTTCGGCAATTCCATTGCCAGATCTCTAGGCGGTAAGGAGTGCCTGATTTATAGAGCGGAGCCATCATGGTGGCTGGTAAAGCCCCTGACAGATTCGTTGTCGCTACTCATAGCAAAAAACACTTCGATCCCGCGTTCAGTGGCAGGTGCAAACACTGTGGGGAGGTGGCTGACACCTACCACATGGTTTGGGCTTGCCAGCGCAACTCAGCTCCCCCCCCCCCCCCCCCCCCCCCGCAGCCCTACCAGAGAGGAATGGGAGGCGGCCCTGCTTGGCTGTTCGGACCTTCAGTCCCAAAAGGCTTTGGTCAAGAGGGCTAAGCTGGCGGCTTCGACCAATGGTGTCCCGGAATAAGGACTCCACCCATTGCGGGGCTCTTTATAGAGCCTCACCTCTTTCATTAAATAAAGGCTTTTCACCACCACCACCGCGGTCGCGGACCGGTAGGTTTTTGCTCGAGGGTTGTCAGAGCTGGTGTCCGGCGAGATGTGAGACAGATACTACGCCATTTCCTTTCCCCCAAAACAAATTTTCAATTTTTCGCGGTGGCTCAGTGGTTAGGGCGCTCGACTACTGATCCGGAGTTCCCGGGTTCGAACCCGACCGCGGCGGCTGCGTTTTTATGGAGGAAAAACGCTAAGGCGCCCGTGTGCTGTGCGATGTCAGTGCACGTTAAAGATCCCCAGGTGGTCGAAATTAGGCCGGAGCCCTCCACTACGGCACCTATTCTTCCTTTCTTCTTTCACTCCCTCCTTTATCCCTTCCCTTACGGCGCGGTTCAGGTGTCCAAAGATATATGAGACAGATACTGCGCCATTTCCTTTCAAAAAAAAAACAACGATTACTATTTCAACCACTCCATTATGGAAGGGATGAAGGATGGAACGAAACAAGAAAGAAATAAAGAAAGGAAGGAAGAGGTCCATTAAGCATGGCTCCGGAATAGTTTGGGCCACCAGGGGCCTTTAAAACGCACTGACATCGCATATCACATGAGCGCATTATGCGTCTGAGTCTCCATGCAAACGCAGCAGCGCAGCCGATTGAACCCGGGTCCTGCGACTCATTAGCCGAGCGACGTAAGCATTGAGCCAGCGCGGCGGATATGCCTTTTTGGTGGAGACCGCACCTGCACCGTAAGGAAGGAATGAGCGGGAGAGCGCGAGAAGAAACAGGTGCAGTAGTGCACGTGGGAGAACAAGGGCGACTGACCTGGGCGTTGATAGTTCCGGAGATGTGGCAGATTAAAACGTCCGTGGCGGGGCACATGTCCCAACGGTGGCCGCGCTGTTGGCATACCTTACACATTTGCCTATCTGGCTTGATGGGATAACAGGCCAGTTCACCGCCCTGGAATACCACTGAGCGGGGGAAGTGTTTCGTGTTGAAGGTCGGCACCACCGTGCGGGTGGTGCCGGGCATCGTGGCATGGTGGAGTTCCACCCAGCCTTGAAGGGAATCCATATGTCGGACATCGAGGTGGAAGTTGGAGAAATTGGTCTCCAAAGCAAAACGCCCGACACATCCCACCACACACCTCAAGTAACCGCAGCCACACCACGTATGCCAAAGCCGTCCCCAAGCCAAGATGCTCGTCACCTCACCCTGCCGTCCTCTATGGTTCAGCTCAGAAGGTGAATTCGAGCTCTCCTGGGGACGAATACCTTCTCCCCTACGTCAGGGGAGGGGGGCCAAGCCAAAACCCAAGGTCCCGCCCAAGGCCTCGCCTAAGCCCAAGGCCCAGCTGACCGCCAGCTACAAACCCGGCCCCAGCCAGAGCTCCACCACGACTCAGTTCAGGACCACAGAGGAAAGCCAAAGCCGGTCAGCGTGTCGCTTCCCAAGCCCCACCCACTAATAACACGCAAGTAACTTAACATCAAACAGAAATACACCAACTCAGCACCCGCTTACAAAAATTGGAAGCCTACATCAAACCTCTCACCACACCCTCCTCCTCTTCGTCCACGGTTTAGCTCGCGCCAAAAGAGTAACAAACCGCCGATAGTATTCGCTAACCTGAACGACCACATTGACCGCTTTACCCCAAGGGACGTTACACCCCCACACACTATAGTGCCGCTTCCAGCGCTATAGGCTGCGGTTGTAACTGACTGAACATGTGTTATTTTTTAAATGCTCACCTGTCTTTTACTGTTTTTTTTTCTTCAACAGTTGTGTGATGCGCTGCGTGCTTGCGGTTGAGTATTCATTTAAAAATGTAGAATTTATTTCTTTTTGTCATTGCGCCGCGCTGCCCTGTCTCGTAAAAAAGCATGAATACATGTGCGGACCAGTGTTAACTTTTAGATTGTAATTAATGAGCCACTACTATAGATACAAATAAATAAGATGAAATCTATGATCGCCGTTTCTCTGCCTTACCCGCCGCGGTGGCTCAGTGGTTAGGGCGCTCGACTACTGATCCGGAGTTCCCGGGTTCGAACCCGACCGCAGCGGCTGCGTTTTTATGGAGGAAAAACGCTAAGGCGCCCGTGTGCTGTGCGATGTCAGTGCACGTTAAAGATCCCCAGGTGGTCGAAATTATCTCGGAGCCCTCCACTACGGCACCACTTTCTTCCTTTCTTCTTTCATTCCCTCCGTCCCCCCTTCCCTTATGGCGCGATTAAAGTGTCCAACGATATATGAGACAGGTACTGCGCCATTTTCTTTACCCAAAAACCAATTATTATTATATTCTCTGCTTTGGCTTTGCTTTCAAGATGCCTGTCCTGAGGTTAATCCAACTGAATTGACAATCCTTCCAAAATTATCCGCTCAAAGTGAAGCCCTTGACCCGCCGCGGTGGCTCAGTGGTTAGGGCGCTCGACTACTGATCCGGAGTTCCCGGGTTCGAACCCGACCGCGGCGGCTGCGTTTTTATGGAGGAAGAACACTAAGGCTCCCGTGTGCTGTGCAATGTCAGCGCACGTTAAAGATCCCCAGGTGGTCGAAATTATTCCGGAGCCCTCCACTACGGCACCTCTTCCTTCCTTCTTTCACTCCCTCCTTTATCCCTTCCCTTACGCCGCGGTTCAGGTGTCCAACGATATATGAGACAGATACTGCGCCATTTCCTTTCCCCAAAAAACCAATTATTATTATTAAGTGAAGCCCGACGAATCCATGAAAAAGCAGAAGGCTTACTCGCAGAGGGACCACGATTTTTCATACACGATATCACCGCTGTCAACCAGTTGCTGGTTGTGTGGGGCCATTGGAAAGCCCGGTTTATTCAGGTCCGCAGCTCTCGAATCAATTGATTGCAACAAATAAATAGAGCCGGGGGCAGCGAAGACGACAGCATAATTTATTTTAAACATCTGCAGGAGCTGTAAAAAACATACAACACTGCCGCCCAGCTGCTTTTGTACGGCCTGTGGTCCGCAGCTCCCCAGCTGGGGAATGTTGCTCATTAAAAAAAGACCAATCGGCTGAACGCACGGGACGTGTTTCGGAGCCCGCCACAGCATGCTAACGAGCAGCAACTTGTCATGCTAGGAGTTAGCGTGCGAACTCGCCTCCGAACTCCACTGCTGACCACGCTTAAGCCGTCAAAGACACACCGTAAGGTTAGCGCGGACTTGGGACAAAAGGGTGCGACGCGGCATGAGATACCCGTTGATTCCCGTGCGCGGCTACACTCGTAAAGGGAACGCGAACAATGGTTGCTCCTTCATTGTTCCACTCAACACGCTCTCCGGCGTCCCCCAACTCTACCAAGCTAACTGAGGCCTAGTGTTCTCAGCAACGGCCCCGACTCAGCTCAGGCCCCATGATGAACAGAAGTGGTCACGCGTAACTAAAGTGTCGAGCTGTCAATTTGACACTTCAGTTCATCTAATGAATCCAAGAGCAAAAATACAAACTAGCGTCACACAATGCTCGTCCCGACCGTGCGCGCGGCTGCCCCGACGGACGCGCACGACAATGGCCTCTCCCGCAATGCGCGAAACTGCGACCATGGCGTCAGCTTCCGTACCGAAGGGAAGCATCTTTCGTTGATGTATTTATCAACACGAAAAATATGCAACAGACCTTAGTAAGAGTGTAGGGGTGCGCGGAAGCCCATAATTACTTAAATTTTTCGCACTGCCCCCCCCCCCTCTTGCCGAAAAAAAAACCTCTGTCGTTAAAAATCATTCGATGAGACTTTTCCAATACCATAGGGCCATTTTATTAATATGACCAACTGGAATGTATTTTAGAGCATGAGATGGCTTTGCGAACACGAATGCGTGGCGTTCGAGCCGTTGAGCGCATTCTTGAAACCGGCGCGAACCAAAAATTAGTGCAAGCGAGAGACAAGCAACATGTGTGCTGACTATTAACTGACCTTCTTGTCTGTCAAGTGACCTCAGCGCCCCTGTTGCCCGCCCCTTTTTCTGTGCAGTCTTTCGCAATGTTTTCAAGAATAAATCTGCATCCGAAATCCCAAGATTCTACGCTTGCGTTAAAAATTGATCCCGCTTTATTAACAATTATGCTGTTGCACCACCCACCATCGGCCTTACTTGCAAGAGGGCTAGAGGGAATGGATTTGCTCAAAGATGCCCAGAAGAAGTTTGGTTACATGTGGTGAGCTCGTAATAGGGACGGTATTACGGATCGCTCTCAATCGAAACTGTCTCAAAAAGTGTCTCATTTGCCCCTCTCCCATTGGTCGGCCGTGGGTGGCGGCCATTTTGCTTTTTTGTGTCACTGACTGACGTCGTAGATGGCCCAGAAGTGTTGAGGTTGGCCACCTAATTATGCGGGCAGATTGAGACGATTTTTTGAGACTGGAAATGTAGTCTCAAAGCGTTTGAGACAGAAAATGGCGGCTGTTTACATCGTCGTATACGCGGGTGACCGCGCGAGCAACGGTGTCGGGGGGTGCATGAAGACGACTTCGACGCGCGGGACGAGTTATTTCGACGCTTCGACTTAAGAAGGAGACTGCGCAGTGGCTGTGCGACGAACTCGCCGTTGAACTGGGAGGTGCGCGGGTGAGTGCGCTGTCAGTGGAGCGGCAGGTGCTGTGCGCGCTGCGCTTCTTCGCCTCCGGTGGGTTTCAAGGCGCCCTTGGATATGAAGAAAACGTCGGCGCAGCCCAACCGACTGTGAACAAGCCTTTGCGGCGGGTAGCGGAGACCAATGTCAACGTTGGGTCACAGAAGGGTGGGTTCGCTTTCCGGGGAGACCCGAGGAGAAGGCGGCGGCGAAGGAGGGCTTCCTTTGCCTAAACGTTCGCCGCGGCAGCATCTCCGGCGTCGTCGGGTGTGTCGATTGGGCACTCATCACTATCAAGGAGTCTGGGGGCAGTGCTGCGAACGAGCCGCAAGCGGTTCTACGCTGCGAACGTGATATTGAGTATACCTCGGCCGCTGTTTTTGACCGCATGAGTTCAGCTACAAGTGCGGGCCTCGGCAGCGAGAGTGAGTACGGGCTGCGTGTTTTTCCTCAGATCTGTGGCGCGAACATGCGCATCCTGGCCGTGGACTCAAGCTGACCCGGATCCTTCCGCGACGCGTTCGTCTGCCGGCACTCCAAGGCGGAGGACGGCCCTGCTGGACGACGGTTTTTTTTTTCTGGGTAAGCAGTAAAAGAGCAGTGTCAACCGTCGGGCGACCTCAGTCACATATATTGAGCTCCTGCTAAAGCTACAAGAATCAGTCTGGCCAGTTACACCAATGCAGACACGTTACAGTACGGTACAGTGTATCGCCACCCTTTTGTTAATTATAATTGCAGCAGAAGCACCGGGCACATATTACACTGTTGAAATGCATAGCCTTTCCTGTTGAAGAAACCAAAGCAAAATGCACCTGACAGCGCTTGTGTTTTGTAGGCAATCGTAGCGCATCATTTATATGAATATGGTGGTAAAAGACTGACCTTACAGCAGTGCTCACTTATACATCTCAATCCTACGTGTCTGAATGCTCTTAAATGTCATATTCAGCAAAGCCTGGATGTGGGCTACTTGGCATGAGTCTTCTACTGTACAGCAGAGTGCCCTGTAAGGCTGTTGCGATCACTGAGAAAGGACATGCTTAGCTGCGTCATTTTTTGTTACGCAGGAGACTATGTCTACCCACTGGAGCCATGGCTGCCTGCACCAGTTGCGTGGCATCAAAGACCTGACTCAGCAGAAGGCCTGTACAACACGCCACGTGCTTTCACACAATTTGTGGCTGAGCGCTGTATTGGTGTGCCGAAGAGCTGCTTCCGGTGCATTCAAGGGCACCGGATGCACCACTGCCAGTGGAAGTGGACAGTGTGCATCATCACCGCACGTGCTGCACTTCACAGCCTCTGTTTGGATGCGCCCATATCAGCAGAGGGTGCAGGAGACACTGCCACTGACCCAGATAACAATGGGCCACCTCTAAATTGTGGCTACCTGGTAGAGACAGGATCCCTTCTCACCTGCCTCCTGGGAAGAGCAATGCGGTGCTGTACTTTTGGCCTCTCTAGGACGACCCGTCTCCAGAGGCAGGCGTACCGAGAGATGGTGCAGCGACAGTTGCGATGGAAAATCTAGCATCCAGAGACGACTCACCATGCTGGCGGGGGAGTCATATCAGCCACTGTTCCCCTGTTGCCACTGTCATTGCCTTGTGTCAGTGCACAACACACATCTGCAAGTGTGTGAGCAACTGTGTGATGTGGTTGTGCCCTTGGCCAACCTGTGTGCAGCCAGAAGCCAGCAGTGACAAACAAGTGCCCCCACTGGCTGCCACTTCATTTTCAGTGTGTTTGCCAGTATACCTCCCAGTCCCTCAGCAGCGTGTTGCACAGTCTCTTCCTGAAGGCGGAAAAGGTGTTGAGCAGCTCGCCCCAATTTGTGAAAAGCATCATTTTGAACCCTCTTTTGTCAATGCTTATGTCAGCCCACCTGCCCCTTCTCTGCTGTCTCCTTCCAGCTTGGTGGAGTGCCTGTGGTCATTACCTGTGTGACGAACATGCATGAACCAAACGTGTAGTGCTGGAATAAGGCATGAAATATTTGTGATGCTTGTTGGAATCAAAAAGCAACTCCAAAGCATGTTTTTATTGCATCATACATTCAGTAAGCGTGTTTATTTTTTAGGCACAGCATTTGGCACAAGTGTTTCTATTGCAGAAAAGGCAGTGTACATACAAGCATACTTTACCTTGATGTACAATTACCATATGGCATTTCTGAGTGCAGTTAAGAAAAAAAATTTGAAAAATTGAGTACAAAGTGCATGTTTTCTTTCATACAGAGACTACCTATACAATAAATATGGCATAGTACAGTGTACATAATGCATTTCCGGGACTAGAAAACATTTTGGCACATATAAGATGTGTAAATACCAAAGCTCAAAGTTCATGTGCATGTTCAAAGTGCATGTTTTCTTTCATACAGAGGCTACCTATACAATAAATATGGCATAGTACAGTGTACATAATGCATTTTCAGGACTAGAAAACATTTTGGCACATATAAGATGTGTAAATACCAAAGCTAAGCTTTTAGCTTAATGGTATGTGGCTAGGGGTTTCACTCTGTGCTAAAAGCTGTACCTACTGCAAGGAGACCGCTGTACAACAATGCATAATAAATATTGTAAGGTGCAGTGGCTACAATGACTGCTGAATGACTAGAACACCTTCACTGATAGACAAAGATGTGTAAACATCACAGACACATCACCAAGGAGATGGTGTATGAGTAGAAATTAGTTTACAATCACAAATCATGCAACACCGTTACTGGAAATGCTCTACAGCTCTAAGAACATACAAACAGCTCCATTATGGGAAATTTTGAGCACTAGGTTATTGCCCCATAACTGACACCTAGCTTGGTTTGCATAACACAGGGCTATGAAGTCTTGTCCATGATGACACGAGACGGTGACAATGCCGAATGGCCGGACAAGCTCCTTATGCTATCGCACAATATGTGTGATAAGTGCAACTGCTTTCAAGCTACCTTTCGTCTCGGTATTTAATATCCTAGTCATTTTCAATTGGCTGTTCTCTTTCTAACTGGAGCGGCCTGTATACAGGGTCCCTCACCAAACCCAGTTATACCAACATCACTCCGCCTGCTGAGCAAAATATAATAACATATTACACATCACTGCCCTGTCCTACCTAGCTCACTGCCCTGGATTATATGCAGTTCAAGCGCTGTGTACCAGCGAACATGAACAAACTTGCTCAACTTTCTGCCCAGTTGCAATTAGCCTCTACACAAGCCATACAAGCAAACTACTTCTTTCCTGGTTGGCCCTGGATCTACTACAAGATCAGCAAATAACGTTAATGGAACAAGCTCGTTCTCTCCTCGGTGACAATAGCAAAGTTGTCAAATCAAGTGCTTCCTTTCTCTCTAAACAAACTAAGTGGAGCATAAACATCACAATTCCTGCATCTTGCACAGGAAAAAAAAAAGAAACACCACAACAGCTGAACGTCAACCGAACGGAGCTACAAAAATACAAAGGAACATCAAGTGCTTATCCCGATGTGGGCGGCATCACTTGGTCACGAGGCAGAAGAGTGATTGCTGCCACAAAGGCAGACCGTGTCGGCTCTCATTTCCCGCACCGAGATTGCAAGCTATCAGCAGCTGCACCTGTCTGCTCCCGTCTGTCGGCAGTTGCTTCTATGTGATGATTCAGTTTTCTGGTGTTTTCTAAAGAAAATAAACAGAACCACGCGTCACTCGGTCATCGATAGGCGCCGACCGAGAACACAGACTAAAGTTGTCTTCGTCGATTTTCGAACCGACTGCTGCTTGTAAGTTGATGTCGGCAGGCCCGTAGCATTCACTGCCTTCAATCAGATTTTTCTGCGCACTTAAGACATCCGTAAAGTACCTTGATTTTAGACGACACGCAAAAAATCGGGAACTAGCCGTGGAATCAGCTGTTTTCTTGCAGGCCGCCATGTTCACGCGATACCACTGCCAGCGCGCCTTCATGGCGGAAGAAGTTACCCTGCAGCAAAATTATTTGAAAAAATGAGAACGCTTCTAATTTTCCTTCCTGTTATTGACTTTACAACACAGTTTATTACCAAAATAAAACATTACTTGTTTTCTTCAGTGCGTTTTTGTTTATTTTTAGACTAACATGTTCACGATTTGCAGCTGACAGCACATCTTAGCGGCAACAAAAGTGACTGAACAGCAAACTTAATTTCAAAGCTGAAAACACTGCTTGTTTAGCTTGGTGTTGTTGAGTTTGAAATACAGTTTCCTAGCAAAATAAAAAATTACTCGTTTTTATTCACTGCGTTTTTACAGCAAAACGTTAGTCTACGGTCCCTTATCGTGCGAATAGTGGTTTCGGGGCGGAGCCCTGCTACTAGCCACCGCAACCTTGCTCCGCATTGGCCGATTCCGCGGTCGGCATCGCTCGGTGTCGTCATTTTGACGTCACGATCTCAAAATTGACAGTTTTTGAGAGCGATCCGCAATCGCGGCTTAGAAGCCAATGCCTATATCCAGAGCAGGATCTTAGAGGTTGGCTTCTGGGCACAGTCTCGATTTATTATGTTGGCTCGCTAGCTCCCAGGAGTTCCAAGGACGCGTCGGCTGGGCGCGCGTTGCTCTGCGGTACGTGCTCACAGGAGCGACTTCTCGCCTTGCGTCTGTGGGCGACCGTTCCCAACGTGAGAAAGGCCTACTTGTGTCTATTTGAATTGTCGCCGTGAGCGCGGCGAGCTGTCCATTATCACAGCGGCGCCTCCTGATAGCGGTAGCCCGGATGATCGGCCGGACTGAGTAGCTCGACCTCAGCCTTGCAGAGCGTGCTTTCTCTGCGTGCGGGCTGCCTGGCTCCAGAAGCCAGTTATACTCAGTGGCACTGGCCGGGAACTTTATCTCCAACCGCAGTGCTTGTCAGGTTGTGGAACCTGAAAGGTGTGCTGAGCCGTGCCACTGTCAGTACTGTCCGTTACACATCCGTAAAGCTGGGATCCGCTACTAGCAAGATTCAAGCGCGTAGCAAAAGCGGGCTGTTCTAACGGCCGTGACAGACATGGAGGTAAGCCTGGAGTCTCGCGCAAACGTACTGCTATTGCTACCGTTTTTTTTAATCGTACGGTGTGCAACCTGTGAGTTGACATCTGATTTAAAACTAGCTCTTCAGGGTATTCAATTGGTTGGCAACTGATTAGCTTTTTAAAAGACTTATCTATAACCTGTGCGGTTTTTTAAGTGCTGATGCATTTCTGAAAATTGTGTCTTGTTGATTTTAGTGACGCATAAGCATTTAAGGACACATTGCATCAAGATCAAGGTAGATAAAAATTGCTTTGTGCAGAAGTTTACAATAATGTTTAAAACCAACGGTTTTGTTGAGGCTTAAAAATTACTTTGTACTACCTATAGTGATGACAAAGAACAAAAATCTTAGAAATGGCTAATATTAAAAGCTTGAAATAAGGCTGTGTAACCTCAGCGACCATCCTTTGCTGAGCAGAGATCTAGAAGCTCCCAACCAACCAAATAAAGACCCCAGCTTTTTTCTCAGGAATGAGAGAGTAGCTTAGGTGTGGATAAAAAAGCGTTTGTTGTAACGATGGTTTATCCAATCTATAGTTTGTTTAAAGCATTTCCTCTTTTTACAAACTTCAAAACATGTGATAAGTAAATAAGTGCACCTTCACCCAAGAGCAGCATTGGATGTAAAGGAATGTGTTGACTGCAAAATGGAGCAAATATTTTTTCTCGGTGTTTTAAGTTGTGCGCTGGAATAAGACGTGGTGTGAGTTCATCTGCACGTTTTTCATATAGAGTTTGGTGTTGTTTTGTCAACAGAAAATCGTGTCAGGTGTGTGTGTGTGTGTGTGTCCAATGCGAATACAACATAAGGTTACTATATGAAACGTTTGATGCCTGCATGATTTCCATTCTCCCAAGATGGGCCTCACAAATATAGCCTCATATTTACTTTGTTTTCCCGAGCCGCTTACCATTTATCCTTCAACTTGGTGTGTATTAACTTCATGCAGTCTCTATGGGGCATGTTCACTTTTTTTATTTCACTGTTGTACGCTCATGAAGCACGTGAGTCTACTCTCTCATTTCCCCCTATCCAGAAGTGGCTCGGCACTCAACATAATCTTATCATGTGACCTTGTGTTGTAATTTTTGTAGCGATAGCTACATTATTGTAGCATTTCGAGCCTTCAGCATGGCGGCGCCGCCACCCTGTGGTTGCAACGCCACCCTGTGGCTGCGCCGCCACGCTGTGGTTGCAACGCCACCCTGTGGCTGCGCCGCCACGCTGTCACGTGGTGCGGAGCAGCTGCGCGAAACCGAGCTGCCACAGCTGTGCGCATGCGCCGTGTCAAGTGGGACGAAGATGAAGGAACGCCCAGCGAAATGGAGCGGCGAAAGACTGACTTTGAAATTCAAAAGAGCAAGTTCCACCCGGCCAGCTGTAGCTATTACCTCACTCCAGGTTTAACCAGAGCTAAACCACAGCCAATATTTCCTATGATGTGCATTATTTTTTTATTTATTTGCGAATACTGCAGGCCCTTCTCGGGCCCATGCAGGAGTGGATACAAGGCACAAAGAATTACAATGGCAGATTCAACAAGGAAGACAGGTATATGCACAAATGAATACACAATACAGTTTCATCATTACAGAAGCATCACGGTGAGAATGTTGGATCAATGTGACTAGCATGTTGTAAGAAAGATTCGACTGTGCTGCAATTCACAACAGTGGATGGTAGTTTATTCCAGTAATGGATAGCTGAAGGAAACAAGGAATATTTGTGAACATTAATGTGGCTTATGGGTTGACGAAGTGCTTTCGTATTGTTAGTCCTTGAGGAGTGGTAGAATGGTTCCTGAAGGTATGTTTCTTTTTTTATGTTGACGTGTCCGTGATAAAGTAGGTACAAGAACTTCAGTCTTGATACCACTCTACGCTGAGCTGGGCTATGTAGATCTGCTTTCTTTAGTAGGTTATAGTTGCTGGAGTGCCTGGAATAGTTCCGACTAGTGGAATATGCTTCCGACTAGGCGTTCAACTGCATTTCTAGAATGGAGTGCACGGAATAGTTTCAGCGTATCAGTGTATATTATGCTGTTTCAATATTATAATTCATCATTCTGCCCGCAGTTACACACACAGCGCAGCATTCAGTTGTGAACACTGATGCACAATCGGCAGTCTTACTATGTTTCTGATTTTGCTTGTATTGCTGCACTGCCGACATATTTTCTCGATTTTGAACCATCTCTGTAAAATTCTGTATAGCTTGCATTTTTTTCTTTAAGAGCAATATATTCCTGTAGTGTGTGTTCCTGTGGCATTCGTTCTCGGTGAGGGTGTGTTAGTGTGAAGTCACACACAGAGGGTAAGCTGTACCACGACGGCAGTGGATTGTGTCTTGGGGCAATTTCAGGTAGGAGGGTATCTACAATCGTACCTCTTGGCGTTTATCTTCGAAGCGTAACAGCGGAGGTCTTATCGACTGGGGCCTGTTATCGAAGAGAGTCTTGGAAGGGCACTTTGCACCTATGGAGTAGGAGAGGTGTTTAACTTTCAGTACGTATGGGCACATAAGCATTGTTCTCCTATCTGTGAGGGGTGGTTCGTTGGTTTCGACGTAAAGACTTTTGACGGGGGATGTTTTGTATGTACCAGTTGAGAGACGCAAACCTAAGCATTTGTACCGTATCCAGCTGTGTAAGGCAGGATGGTCTTGCTGACCCATACACTACATATCCATAATCTAAGGTTGGGCGTACTACAAAGCAGTCGATTTGTAAAAAAACATGTTCTATCGGATTCCCAGTGCTTTCGTGATAGTATTTTGAGTACGTTCAGGAACCGTGAGGCCCTCTTTTCTAGAGCATTTATGTAAGGTATAAATGCGAGTTTTTTTGTCAAATTCAATGCCTAAAAATTACGTTTATTTTTGCAGCTGATTTGGCTCCGGTTTGGGGTCGGCTTTTAGACCTTGTTTGAACAAGGAGTGAACATCCACTATTTTCTCTGTGGAAAAATGGAATTAATTCCCAGCTGCCCATGTCATTAGTTTGTTTACTGTCAACTATCTTTGTCCCTCGCATATTGCGCGTTTCAGGATGTGTAGGCTATATAAAGATCGTCAGTGTCGACTGAATACGTAATGGTCTGCGGGATTATTTTGGCAGTGGAATTCATTTTTAAAACAAAGAGTGTTTTGCTTAAAATACACCCCTGTGGTACTCCATTTTCCTGAATGAAGTTCATTGAGAGGGTTGAGCCTAGGCGTGTATGAAAAGAACGATTGGACTAGAAATCATTCAGGCAATTGAACATCTCGCCACGGATGCCAAGCTCTGCTTGAGGTCTCGAAGAATCTTGTGTATCTCCATGTTGTCATATGTCTTCTCTAGGTCAAAAATGACATGTGTATAAAATATTCCCGAACAGTATCTTCAAGGCGACCCAGATGGTCAGTTGTCGAGCATGCCTTTCTAAAACCACATTGATGGATGTCAAGAAGTTCGCGGTATTCAAGGACAAAAGTTAATCTTATGTTCAGGACACTTTCAAAAGATTTAGGGAGACAGCTTGTAAGGACTATGGGCCTGTAGCTCCTTGGGGAGGTTGGTGGTTTTCTAGGCTTTAAGAATGGTACAATAACGGTACAAGAATAATAATAAGAATAAGTAATGATAATAAGAATGGTACAATGACGTCGCCGTCGGTGCAATCGAGTGTGAGAGAAGTGAGGGGAGGTGAGCAGAGCTCGAGCGCGCTCCCTTCGAGACCGGTTGCACCGAGCAGACGAAAGCACCGCTGCTCGCTAATTTCCTGATTGAATCAAAATTATTACTAATCTTCATCGTCTGCGGCTACGAAGAGCCAAAAGAAGGGGTATACGTAGCAACGGTTCTGGAGGCGCAATCGCGCTTACTCTGGGTAAACCACTTGTCTAGCATGGGAGAAGTAGTTTACGTAGAGAAGGAAGCGAGATTAACCAGAACCATTACTGCGTGTGCCGCCTGTTTTCGCTTTTCGTAGCTGCACACGGTGACGATTCCTAATAATTTTGTCCAATCAGGCAAGCACTCAACTCAAGCATGATATAAAAAAAACGGACCACCAAATTCCGCGACACGCGTCAAATGCCAGCGGTTTAGCCGAGAGAAGCCTTTTATAAAGTGCAATTAGGGATGCAAAAATCGCGCCAGTTAAACATTTGGCCGGACGTACATACATCCACGTATCTATCAAATTTTTTCCTCAATATATCCGAAAATCAAAACATTTACAGAGCTGCGCTCAAATTTCGCATTAGGGAGTATCGTAATCGTTCTTAATTTTTTTTCTCTCTCTAAAACGTCTGTGCTGTTCGCACACGAGCTGTAATGCCCTCTGCCAGCGAAGACCCCACACCATCCGCTATTTGCACACCATTGCTACAGCCCGCTCATTTCAAGTGTGCAGACTTCAGGCTTTCTTGTGAACAAGCTTTGAGAGGCGGATTATGGTGCGGAAGCTCTCCTTAAATTCTCCTCTTTTTCGTGTGTAATAAATCAAATATTCACAGGCGGAAGTTAATAATGATGCGGATGTCTTTAAATTGACCTCCTTAATGCTTGCATCTCAAAAGCAAGAACAAAAACAACATATAGCGGCGTGCTTTCAAGCCTCCCCTCTTGCGACTGTATGGTAGACGAAAAAAATATTTTCGATGAAAAGAAAAGCGAAGTAGTTTGAAGTAGATCAGTCATTTAAGGCGGATCTTTCTGTCCAATCAAGAGGTGTGCCGCAAGAATCTTTTCTCTCACCCCTGCTTTTTAACATACTGGTTCGGGACATCCCCATTTATCCTAAAATTACAGTTTTGGTATATGCGGATTATACAGCTTTTTTCGCCTCAGCAAAGGATATTCATGCTTTTACCAGTTTTCGCAGGCGTACCTGAATGCTCTTGAAGACTGGTTGGACCAAATTAATTTATCACCTTATGTCAACAACTGTGGCATGCTGGTATTTCCGCCAGACACACCTTTGTACATCTCGCTAGTCTATCGCTCCACCCCAATTCCGCAGGTGGAGTCGGTCAAATACTTAGGCGTTACTTATGACCAAAGTTTGGACTATAGAACGTGCTCTTCAGGCTGGTTGACACGAGTAGGCAATCAAAACATCGGTATGCGTCGCGACAAGTTGCTGTTGCTCTATAAGTCTCTATAAGGGACCGATTCTGGAATTTGGTTGCGTCCTGTTGTCTGGTAGCGCAAACTACAAGCTGCAACCCTTAGCCTTACTGGAAAGGCGCGTCCTGCTGCTCAGCTCGGGCTCCCAAAAACTGTTTCAAACCCTGTCCTTTATCTGGAAGCGCGTATCCCCGATCTCTATTCCCACTTACAACTTCTCACGGTGCGTACTTTCTTCGGGTCATTTGACCCGGCTCCCGGTGTTAATACTCCCATTTCTCTATCCCAACCACACCTCTTTTTCTCCAATCATTGGCCCCGTTATCAGCTCGCAAGTTAGCTAGGTTCACGCAGAACCTGTTAGCCCCACTTCAGGTTGATCTGATCTCCTTGCAACGAGTTGCTGATATGCAGGCTGACCCTGTCTTTTATTACGACCATATTTTTTCGTCTCATGCGAAACATATGCCCGCAAATATCCTAAATGGTCTGCTTGCTGTATACCTCCAGAACTTTCCTCACCATACTGTTCACTCCACTGACGCCTTCTGAGAGCTGTGAGAAGGCGGCGATTGGGATATATTCGCAGTATCTGGCTTGAAGTTATTCCGTTCGTATCCCTGATTGTACTCCTAAATTCTTTGCAGAATTTTTGGCAATTGCTTTGCCTCATCTCAAAAATCCGAGGCATGTAGCACGGGTTCTTACTCTTGCATGCTGCCTTTCAGTTTTACTCTCTCCAAGCATCTGGAAAATATTTATTGAATCGTTCCCTTAGGTTTTTTTTTATTCCGCGCGCAGTGTGTGAGGTCCGCTTTGTCTGGATACCTGGTCATTCGTGTCGATTTTAACGAGGTGGCTGGTTTATTGGCAAGGTCAGCTCTCAGTGCCCCAGTGATCTATCCTGTCCCTAACATCATTCTGTTGAAGACTTCCCGTTTCCAGCGGTTCTAACGTATCTCATCCAGCTTAACTCAATTTATCTCAGCCAGAATAGTTTGTACATATTACTTCTCTCCCTATCCTCTCTTCCTGTCCCCTCACCTCTTTCATTTCATTTCTCCATTCTGCCTGCTATCCTTTACTTCCGCTGCCCCAGCTCAGCTGCTTCAGTATCGATGGCAGATGCCGGAGGTAGCAAAAACCTTTTCCTTCTTTTTTACTATTATTCTAATTAAAAAAAAAACCACTACCACCACCACCCAGCCAGAATCCCTCACTAAATTTGTACTTATGCAGGTATGGATTCGCCACGACAAACCTTCGTGACTCATGAGGGGAAGTTGAAACAATAGAACATTTACTTCTTTCTCGCCAGGTGGTTTGCATTTCAGAGAAAGCAATATTTGGAGGTCCCTCTTTCGAGATTAGGTCTCCCTCTGTCTCTTGCAGTTCTTCTCTCATTCGGTGCGAGAGCAGAGGGATTCTCGTTAAGTAGTGTTTGCGGCTACCTTCACGATTACATTATTGCAACTGGTCGGGTACCCCGTTAACTGTATATAAATTTATGCCGCATGTCCACAAAGTGTATTTAATTTATTCCTGGTACTCTAAATTTGTTTAATATATTTGATTTTTTCAACAATTTTTTTTCTAGTTTCTGTCATTCCACTATTCTACTTCGCCGCCTCACGCCTTTTTTTCCCCGCGGACGTACTTCCTTGACATTCACCACCGTACCTTGGCCAATCCCCCCGCGTGGGTATGTTCCATGTTAACTGAGGTGAAAACAACAACTCTCGGTGGAAGCCTCAGTCACGCCATTATAGGGAATGGCTTAAGGAGGGAATGAATGGTGGCAGTAGTGCAAATATTTATTGGCCCCTGTGCGGGGCAAGGCCCTGAGCACAGGGCTCCAATGGCCTTTGCAGTCAGCTGGGGAGGCTACGATGGTGGTAGGCGTTTGTTTGAAGCTGTTTCCGTGCTACCGCCTCCTCGATTGCGCGTCACGTGCCTGTGTGATGGGAGTACGCGTGTCGGTTGAGCCGGTGGTATTCAAGGATAGCGTTGTAGGACTCTAACACCGGTTCCGATGATCTGGAGCCGTCGTGCGGGACTGGGTTTGCCTAAGCTCCGGCGATAGCGTGCGCGCGCTGCTCTCCGCGGAGGGACTCGTGACCGGGCGCGCAGAGAGGAACATGTTGGTGTTCTCTGTTTTAGAGCGCAGCTCTTAAGCGGCAGCTCGCAGGTTGAGCCGCGTCGCCGTCGGTGTAATCGAGCGAACGAGAGTACCGCTCTTCGCTCATAGATGGCGCCAGAGTGGTGCGTGCCGTGCGCTGAGGTAGGGTGGCTAGGGGAGGGGACCTCTGTCGGCGGCGGCATGCGCCCATGCGCACCCATGCGCTGCCTCCTCGCTGTCGCGCCTCGCTCCGCTCCGTTGGCGGGGGGTGCTGTGAAAGGTGCTGCACGCGATAAATTGTCCGCTTCGGCCACGCCACTCACAGCGTTGTCTTCATAGTATGAACCATCCACTCATATAATACAACAGAGAATAGTCTGAGCCGGTTCTTTCTGAAGAATGAGCGACGCAACCAGCGGAAATGCTTCGTCTGTCGCTGCTGCTAAACGAGCAGCCTGAGCAGAGGCTCAGCGCCGCCGACGCCAGAATCCAAATGTGCGCGCCGCCGTCGCCGAAAGGACCCTGCCGTTCGCGCCGCCGAAGCGGCACCGGAAATACTAATTCTAGGATTATACATTCATGAGGCACTGTGGTTAGATACAACACTGGACAAACTCCGCAACATTGGAAACCTGGCGGGCTGTATGGTGCGCCGCGTCTCCAGCAAGAAGGGGGGACTACGGAGCAAAGATGCCTTGCGATTGACACATGCTTTCGTCATCAGTCGAATACTCTACTCGCTACCCTACATCCACCTGCGCAAACACGAAAACGACAAGATAGACGTCATCATACGAAAACTTTCAAAGAAAGCACTTGACCTTCCTATAGCTCGAACACTCGCCTTACGACACTAGGAGTAGTCAACACTTTCCAGAAACTCAAGGAAGCTCACCTCACAAATCAGTACACACGATTAGACGAAACAAGCACTGGTCAGGCACTACTTGGCAGGCTACATATACCACATGGCGTATGCACATACAGGAGAGGGTGCAGGCAGCTGAACTTTGCGCCACGGCGCATTAGTCCATCCTCTCCGCACGAAAATGATCAGAGAAGAACATGAGGGCCGAAGAGCGGCGCGGACGCGTGCTCTCGAGCGATATTATGGCGGAAGAGACCGCGTATACTTCGTGGAGATTGCTGCCTCAAACCGCAGGGGGGCGGTACACGGCTGCAATAGTTAACCAACACCGACAGGCTCGCTTTCAGGGCTACTGCCCCAGGACAGGAGGAGGAAGTGGCCATTGCTCTGGCTGCTTCCAACCTTTCTTACAAACATATCATTACGGACTCGCGGATGGTGTGCCGTAACTACGAGGCCGACTAGGTCACAACCAGCGGGCATTCTTTCTGCAAGCCGGGCTGGCAAAAATATTGCGCTGGAGCATGAGGAAATCAGATCCTCCGACAAAACATATTGTCTGGACTCCTGGTCAGCAGGGGGAAATGAGGCAGCGAATGTGGCTGCCCGAGCACTCATCTCACGGGTACCTCTCGCAGACTCTATGAATCAGGATGAGGGCCAACTCCTCAACAGATGTAGATAAATTCTAAATTACTATAAAGATAGCGATCGCCGATTCCCTCCACCTGCTAAGGCGCTCGGGAAGGAGAAAGAACTCGTGCTCCTGAGATTTTCGCAAACACGATGTTACGCCCGGCTATTATGGAACACTTTGACCCTATGGTCACCGACCAGCCGGAGGTGCCGTCTACAGGAAGCTGGGGCCAAAGTGGTGTGTTGCCTCCGCGGAGGGACCTTAAAAATTCAAACGCTCGGCATCGGCTCAACCACCAGGATCCCATTTTCCCCGACACGGCGATACCACGCACGGCTAAGCGCGGGTGCTCGGGTCCGTGGTGACGCCCTGCTCACCATCATCCCCCTGCGGGAGTCCCTGCGGATGCTCGGGAAACCGTGATGTCGCTACTCAACATTACCTGCATGTTGCAAATGCTCCTGCGGGGGCATTTCCGGAAGAATGCTCCTCGGCTACGTAAGTGCTGAAGAGTACGGGTGCTCCTAAACAAGTTTTGGTTTTTGGTATGATACACCTGTATACCGAATTATGAAGCAATTTGGGCCGACGACACTTCTCGTATTGTTGCTTCCCCACAGGCTTTAACTTGACGCTTGGTAAAAGGCAATTGATAAGTCTTTGAAAGGATGTCTTTCAGAAGCTTCAGTTTAGGTATGGTTTCATGCTGAGGGAGACAAGAACTACAGGTTAATAAAAATTGGCAGTGGTTTAGCTCTGGTTAAACCTGGAGTAACGCCATATATAGCTACAGCTGGCCGAGTGGAACGTGGTCACGTGACAAACCATGTGACGAATCACATGATCAGCCACGGCGCCGCGCTGCCGGCAGCTGCGCCGCACCACGTGACCAACCACGTGGCAGCGCAGACATAGGGTGTAGGCGCCGCCACCGCCACGGCGCCGCCACGCTGAAGGCTCGAAATGCTACCGTAATGTAACTATCGCTACAATATGAAAGGAATGGCAAAAGGCCGATAGCATGTATGCGGACGCAACCCTGTCGCCTGCAGCTTTTTGATCCCATTAAAAAATTTCTTTAGACGGTATAGACACTCTAGAGACAAACCCTACGCAACAATCTATAGGCAATAAAAATCCTATGGACAGTCTATTTACAATCTCCAGATTTATGGCCATACATTTTTAGTAGACTTTTGTCAATAGACAGTCTAAGGACTATGAATAGGCAAAAAGAAATATTTATAGGATGGCAATAGATTCTATAAGAACTATACAGACTTTCTATACACCCTTTTTGTAACGGATATCTAACTTCATATTCCTACGCCTTTTTTCCTCTCTCCAGCTGACCGTTTCTTTTTTGCCTCGATCACCGTGCTATGTAATAAGTACCGTAATAAGCACTATGTTCAAAACAAAAAACGGTTTTGTGGCCAAAGTGTTCCGTTCTCGCCTCGCTGTATGAAAGCCCTGAGTTCTATTCTTCGCACCTTCGGAATAATACAACTGTAGTTCAATACGGCAAATTGCTGGGCTAGTTGGTTCATAATGTGCATTTGATCAAGTGCAAGTCCAGCGGTGTTGTATGTGTGCCTCTTTGTCTTGTCCTGGTTCAGTTTCGCTGGTTCCACCACCTGTGCTTCGGAATACATTTTATTTTTTTCTTTGCCCGGTCACGTGGGTTTTGTGACGCCACTTTTTCTGGACATCGTGTTTCGTTGCCGATCAGACACATAGTGCTTTCGCATTAAGAGTGTTTCAGTGAAACTAGCGCATAATTTTCTGGTTTCGTGGAAGCTCAAAGGGGTAGCTTTGGAATGTATGCATGATTTTTTATAGAGGTTAGAATATACGTTCGACAGGTTATTTTATATATTATAACCGAAATAAATAATTGTGTAACTTCTGTTAACGTTGGCATTCAATTTCCGCTCCACAGAAAGCATCGCGCGAACTTAAGTCAATCTCAGTCGCCGCTCTGCATTGTGTTTTAATTTGAACGGGGTGGCCAATTTGCTATGGCTACTCAATTGAAAACCGTAATTCCCAGTCAATTTTTTATCAGGAGGTTCAGTTCAATCTAACAGATCCCATTACATCTCAATTTAAACTCAAATCATTTTTGTAGGGATTGTCGTGCCCAGAGATGGGCTAACGCCCTCATTTTCAGTTTTCCTCCCACGCCCTTATTTTGAAAAGTTGTCCAATCCTCCCTAACCCTCATCCTCACTTCCAAAAATTTTCTGGCCCTTCCCCGCTCTTGCCCTCACATCGTGGGCCCTCCCTCAACCTCACCCTCATTAGCAGTCGTTTTGAAACTCGGGTTATTTTTTGTAGTCGGGAACTTCTGGCGATATTACTGTAATAAATATAAAAATAAAGCCCTCAAGGCACTATTGGATGAGAGGTTAAATGCTTATATTGTTGTACATGTGTGTGTTGTTTGAACTAATACGTGAAACAAAACCGAGACAGTTACGAGCTGAGTCCCAAAATCTGCCGTTAGTTTTGTCACGCACTACATGCATACATGCACTCTGCACTTATAACATTTCATTGTTATCTATATGCACTGCTCAAATGAGCCAGCGCGTTGTTGTGTGTGCGTATACAAAAACTAATGTACACGAAGAATACTTAGAAAGCAATGCAGTAGCACTTACCACGACAATTACAATAAATGCCAAGAACAGAATAGACTCAGAACAAAGAAAGTTTGTAGGTCGTTTAATTACCATTACCAGATCACATTGCGATAGCACTGAGTCTTCTGAATTTCACTGCTTCCAATCTCCCTCCATTTCGTGCGGTTTGCTGCTTGCTCGTCTGACGACGCTTCCACGCGCACGGATGGAAGATAATGAAGACCACATTTACAAACTACAGCTTGAGAGACTGGCTGTTTAACCGGCGTGAACGCGAGTATGTTAAGAAGACGACCGGATTGCAGGACAGCTTGAGAGCTTGGCAGTTCGTACAGGCAGTATGTTAAGATTTCTCCCAACTGCCTGTTCGTCTGAGGGAAGTGTATGAACCGACCTACTTTAAACCGGAGTGGCAGTCCCTCTTGATGGTGTGTTCAGCCTTACCTCGCGTCTAGTGCTTTGTTGCTCTGTCTTTTTGCGATGAGTTTCTCGGCATTTCCTAAATGCTTTGCAAATAACTTAGTTAATGTAAATATAATATATTTTAAATGTAATAAATACCATGCTTAAAACAAGAAAATCTGTGGCGATGGCGTAGTGGTCTGAAACAGCTGCCAGCGGAACTGGTTTTTTAGCGCCGCCGTGGGTTCGGATCCTGCTCCCCCAGCTATGAAGATTTTTATTCCTTTAGTGTCTTCCCCCAGTTCGATGCCGGCCATCCGCTTCAGTGAGGCTCTTATGGTGTCGCTTTAAACAAAACATTATTCAGGCCACTTGAAAATCAAACGGGTCGCTAAAATGCAGCATTTGGGCTGAATAATAGTAATCGCTAACTTCCCGAGTCTGGAGTGACCGATTCCTGTGGTTGCCGTTTCAGTGCCATAGCGCTTCCACTCCGCCGAAAAGCGGTTGTCTGTCCAAAGCCTGCTTCTAGCACGTGGGCCACCTTGGTCACGTGACGTCGTCACAAGCTACCCACCTGATTATGAGCCAACCACCTATCGCGGCAGTTCAATTAGTGATATTAGTCGCGAGAGATTCCTCAGGAACAACATGGGTCTCACAAGCCCCACCGATGACAGCAGCTGCCATCTGAGGCAGCGGCGCGTAGCTTAACCGCTGCACCTCTGCGCCAGGTCTGTTGTCTGTCTGTTGTTGCAAGGAAGAAAGAAAATGAAAGTGCACAGGCCTGCCCACTGGCTCAAGCCGAGCCACAATCGCTACCACGTGCTGATAGTAGGAGAGTTCAAAGATGGGATAGAAAGACAGGATAGAAAAGACGCGCGGTATAAAGACCAGGCCGATTCTTTCTTCCCGGCAACAACAGACAGACGGAGGCAGTGCAATACCGGGCCAACCGGTGGCAGAAGTGAAGCAACCTTCAAACACTCCGCAAGGAGTGGAAGGAGGACTTCTAGGGATCTGAGATCGGAGAGAATGACCAATCCAACCGCAGTACAAGTCTGAAATTATGATATATCACGCAAACTGACATCACGATATATCGACCAAAGTAAGCCAGTTGAGGTCAAGCAAAAAAATAGAAAGTCAAGATAAACCCCGCAAAACCAGGGCTAATGGTGCTAGAGCACGGTAACTCGTGGTTAACCCCAAGCTAAACCGTCGATAGCTACAATACGCCATCTCTTCGAGCCTTCAGCGTGGCCACCCCTGGTCACGTAACCAGCCACGTGGTTGGTCACGTGGTGCGGAGCAGCTGCTGCTGCCGGCGGCGCGGCGCGCCGGCGAAACCGAGCTGCCACAGCTGTGCGCATGCGCCGTGTCAAGTGGAACGAGATGAAGAAGGAGCGCCCAGCGAAACGGAGCGGCGAAACACTGGCTTTGCAATTCAACTGAGCAAGTTCCACTAGGCCAGCTGTAGCTATCGCGTCACTGCAGGTTTAACCAGAGCTAAACCAGCGCCATTTTTTTTATTCCACGTCTACGCATTATCCAAACACAGTGTCAATTCCCTACCATGCCTGCAGGAAATTTGGATCCTAAAATCAGGCGCGCGATTACGTGGTCACACGTGTCGTCATGGACAGAAATAAACCAAGAGATATGTTCCTGTTATTTTGAGAGCAGTACAACTCTTTTCTTTTTTAGCACATCGTACAATGCAAGGCGGAGCGAGCGATGATTCAGACCACGGTGGTTAAGCTGCTGCTTTGTTTCTATGCATGGTAAGACTACAGTGGTTGGCTAAATTTGCCCACTACAGCGCGGCACCGCTTTCCTATTCTGCAATTCCAGCGAAAATAGAAATTAGATACGACTGTACTGAACTACTCAGTGTGAATGAAAAAATAACACACCAACGCCGCCAACAGACTATGACTGGCCAGTGTAATTTTGTGAGCATTTTTTGCGCTGCAGCCAGTTCTTTGAAACTTCACTCAGCTGAAATCGGACTTCGTTCCGGGAAACAAGGCTTGATAACTTGAAAATTCAACAGCCTCACTAGGTATAATTTGTATATGTTTTACTCTACACTCGGATCATCTCACAGACTCGGGGATGATAATGAAAATGTTGACTGCGGCGCTACGGTTCCCGTTGGACAGGCGGCCACCCGCACCAGGCCGGCCAGTGCCCCCTTGTGAGCGCACTATACATCGTGTTTTAACTAAGACTTTACACAATTTTTAAAAGTAGGGTTTTTGATCTACAAGAGCGCTTTTTTCGGCATAGCATTGTCGGCGGTGTAGTATATTGTGGTGGCGGAGCAGGCGTGCGGCTCCCTGCCTTTCATGTTCGCCTCGTGTACCTCCAGACAGCATAAACTACGTCTTCCCCGGGAACTTTCACCCAAAGAACTAGCACTTTAAAATGGTAATTCATTAACGCTCTGCACGGACGAAAAACGTTAGCCCGGAGTGCGGTTCGGGCCACCACCATCTCCCTCATACAGTGCATCTCGCCCTCCCTCACCTCATCATATCTTCCCTCCCTCGCCCTCACATCATCATGTCATTCCTCCCTCGCCCTCACCTCACGTTGTCTTCACTCTCTCACCCTCGCCCTCACGACTTTTCAAGCACCCATCCTCCCTCACCCTCACCGAGTGAAATCCTCATGAGGTGAGGGTGAGGACGCCCTCATGAGGGCTCGCCCTCGTGAGGATGCCCATCTCTTTTCGTGCCCTTATTTTTATTTGCTGACACTTGCTTTCCCCCCGAAAATTTCCCACTTTCCATCGTCGGTTCCTGATTCTTTTACCTTAGATCGCCTTAAGTCAGCAATGAAAAAGCTCTGTGCCGTGTAACTCCACTTATATTTTTTATCCTTTCTTTTCTTCTAGGAACTTGAAAGGAACACGGTGCGTGTTTCTTGGAGATTCGGTGGCGGCGGCGGCGGCGAGGCGACCATTTGCGACCGGCGAGCCCAATTTCGCCAAACACTCGCCGACGCCGAGCTGCCGCCATAGAGGGGTGCGGCAGAGGGCCAATGAGAGCCGCGCACGCTCTAACGTGATTTGCCGCCACTTGTGAACGGGAACAGAGCGACCGCGTCGCACCGTGTAACAGGCCGAAGATGCCCGTACCATTTCGGTGCAGTCCTGCTTCGACAGTGTGTGCACTGAAAGAATGGAGAGAAATTGTCGTTGCCGCGCAGATTTCACGTGGAAGCTCATGACCATTTCCTACTTTTTTTTCCACAATTTTGTTTTCTGTGACTCACGACGATTTTCGGCTGAGTATTTAGGAGCCATATCATAATGAAACTTTCTCATAATAGGGTCATCTTCTCCAGTCGCTTGATGTCCAAATGAACTTGGTTTTACGCTAATGCAGGGGCAGTGTGATAGGGATAATATATCAAAACTACGCCACTAGTTATAGTCTGCTGCTTGTATAAACAAATGAATGTCTTTAACCGTAATCCTGGCCTCAGTGCCGATAATTTTTTCCTCGGTCAGGGTGTCCGATATGTAAACACGAGGACATTGAGGCCGACATTCATCACTTACTGTGGGACTGCCCAGCTCTCAAGCCTACAAGGATCCGGCACTTGATGGTAGCAGGTCTTTCACCAAGCAACCCTGCTTCATACATTGCCTGGACGCAGGGACCGTACCATCGTTCTCTACTGGACTTCATCAAATCAGCTAACCTTTTCCATTCATTTAATCTCCACTACATCATTCATCACATCTTCACCCATCATCGATGCCCTGGGGCAATAAATTTCGCTTAAAAAAACCTAATTTTATGCTGTACTAATGCTTATAGCTATGTTTGCTTAGATAAAATGGCTCGAAATGCTATTTGTATGCACAGATATATCTAAAGCAAATCACATTTGATCTTGCATACCGCCAAAGTACACACCTATTAATTGGTAAAAAATTTCTTGTTTTGAAGTTGGAATTAATAAATCTACTGTACATGGATTGTAATGAGCGAGACACTTTTTTAATCTGTTGCCTGCTGCTGTTCATACGTTATCTTTCAGCCCCCCCCCCCCCCCCCAAAAAGAAAAAGCTATTTTCTACGTTTTCGCCGGTATTTCTTACACGTTTCCGCGTATGCCCATCAACAGCCCACCCAAAGACTCTATCTGTGTACGCGTTGGAGGAAAGGGCGGTGAATTAACGCACGAATACCTTGCGCAACAGCTCATAATTACTCAAAGCGCCAGGCTTCGCTGTTCATAAAACATGATATTTTTTTCAGTCGCCATGGCAAATGCGTATTGCCAAACTCTTTGCTAGAAACAAATGTAAGCCGCTGGGCCTTGCGTGGTCGGAAATCTTTGCTTGAGCGGCATGTCCACAGGTCGACCGTGTTCACTCTATCACGCAGGAATCTTTCATGCTAGCACCAGTGCCGAGCGCCGAATTCGGTTCCTCGAAATTATATCCGCGGATACAGCTTGGTTTTGGAACAAAAATAACAAAATACTAGTGATCGACTACGTAACAAAAGTTACAGTATTGCACTTAAGTCTGCTTAAGCGGAAATGAGAAAGCCTTTCCTTTTCCTCTTTCTCCTTCAATTTTTTCATTTTTTATTTTTATTATTTGAAATTTTCCGAAGTTCTATTTATTTACTATCATTTTTAATACTTTGATCCTTGTTTATTCTTTTTGCTTTTTATTTTATGTTGATTTTTGTAGTTTTGTTTATATATGACTTATTTTTATCATATTTGTATATTTACTTATTATATGTTTCATTGGTTACATTTTATGTTTTTATTTTATTCTTTATTTATTTTATTCATACTAAGTAAGCCTTGTCAAGCATTTATATCGTTTTTCAACGAATCAATCACACAAAACCTGGTTCAAGCACAGCATTTATTTTCATTCATTCAATTTAATTAACAATTTAAAGTTCATAAACGAAAGTTTTCCCATTTCAAGATATACTCACGCACTACCTAACACAATCAAACGTTTGCCCATTGACCTCCACAGAATGGCACAATCGCGCGGACAGAATTTGCGGACACTTTTTGCTGACACGACATAACCATATAATGATTTTTCAATAATATAATATATGTGGTTTATTAAGAATGTTAAGGGTTACGAAACCAATCAGTACATTAGAAATATCGACGAAATTATAGTTATTGTAAGCAATCAGTTACTTGAAACGTGTCGCGCGCTACTCTCGTGGGTAGTAATGATGCTTCTGAGGGATGGAGGAGGATAGAGGCGAGTCTAGGGCAGTGGTTGTTTGCTAATGCATTTTGTTTTTCTTTATTCTTGATAGTCGATAGCTGCTGACAATCCGACATCCTCAACTTCAAGGGAAAGTCCAAACAAGTTCAACATATGGCAAACCTACAGCCCCCTGCTCTTTGGGCTGTTGCCCATTGTATGCACCGGGTCCGGTACGTTCTAGCATGATTTTTCGTTTTTTTATCTTATCGTGTACTCGCTCTTCCAAGGTCACTTTGTTGGGCAGTTTTATCTGTGGGTGTTATAATGAACAAAATCACCGAAACATAGAAAGCAAAGGTAAAGTGCTTTCTTATTTTCACAAGCTCTGTTTTTCCGTATCACTTTCTTGTCTGAAAATGGCCATCTTGCTCATTATTCGTGCGTCTTAAATATTCTCACCATAGCTTGATGATGTTCAACAAGATACAGTTTGTTTTAGTAATCTCACCTCTGGCATAACAGTCATAAAACGGCCCACTATGTAACCGCATCCTTAATTTCGTGCCAGTGCTGAAGACACTTTCTGGGTTAGACCTTGTACCGAAATCGAAATGTTTGGTTTATGGTTAACCCGCCGCGGTGGCTTAATGGTTAGAGCGCTCGGCTACTGAAACTGAGTACCCGGGTTCGAACCGGACCGCGGCGGCTGCGTTTTTATGGAGGCAAAACGCTAAGGCGCCCGTGTGCTGTGCGATGTCAGTGCACGTTAAAGATCCCCAGGTGGTCGAAATTACTCCGGAGCCCTGAGGCACTACGGCACCTCTTTCTTCTTTCACTTTCCTCCTCCTTTATCAGTTCCCTTACGGCGCGGTTGAGGAGTCCGCCGATATATGAGATAGGTACTGCGCCATTTCCTTTCCCCCCAAAAAAACAATTATTATTATTGGTTTATGGTTAGTAAAGCTCTAACGTCCCAAAGAGACTTAGGCTATTGGGATGCCTTAGTGAAGGTTTCCAGAAATATCGGTCACGTGGGGTTCTCAAACGTGCACTGACTTCGCACACTGAAATGGTGGTGGTAGTGGTTTTATTAAAAATAATAGTAAAAAGAAAGGAAAAGATTTTTGCTAGTCCCGGCATCTGCCATCGATACTGAAGTACCTGAGCTGGGGCAGCGGAAGTAAAGGATAGCAGGCAGAATGGAGAAATGAAATGAGAGGTGAGGAGACAGGAAGAGAGGATAGGGGAAGAAGTAATATGTACAAATTATTTACACAATAAGAAATGTGTCCAGGTTGTGCGCGTGATTAGTTCATTTTAGAGGAATTAAATCACACACACGCACAACACTGTGTTGGTTACAACTGGAGTGGGGCGTCCAGTTATTAATCGTTCAAGGTAGAACTCGCGGAGCGTTCGGTCACTACGTGTAACTACCTGACGGAGAACTGACGGGACGTCAAGCCCGTGTGTTCGAGGAATGCACAGAGGCTGCGGCCACATTAGCGTCTTGATGGAGTCTGGTAGTATGCCCTGCGCCCTATAGGTCGCGAGCATATCGCGACGAGCATCGGCGAACGCGGCACAGTGAAGGAGCAGGTGTTCTAGTGTTTCCACTGCACCGCATCCGTCACACACATCACTCGTCGCGATTCCGCGACGCACCCGTCGTTCCCCGGGCCACACGCAGCCAATGCGCCCGCGGAGGATCATAGCACGTTGTGACCGTGTAAGTGCGCGACAGCCGGTGACACTGTCGATGCGCTCACCTCCCGCGATGCGTGGGTTGGGGTGCTGCTTTCGGATGGTCGTGGATGGCGGCACGCACGTCCTCCAGCTCAAGGGGCATATCGCTGGCAGGTAGTTGGTGTGCAGCGGTCGCGAGGTCGTCAGCTTCATCGTTGCCGGCGATGCCGCAGTGAACGGGCACCCACTGTGCACGCACGGCACCACCTTTATGCGGGAGGCGCTCGATGCGCGAGCGAATTTCCCCCACTAGTGGGGTACCGCGGCCGTTAGATTGCAGGCGGCGGAGGGCCGAGGGTGAGCAGCAGGACCAGCCCGAGCCGGATCCCCATCAACTCCGCCGTGGTGGAGGAGCCCAGGAAGGCTGCGTGTTGCTGGCTGTGCAGTCGCAGGGCAGGGATGGTGGCCGCTGCAGCAAGGGAGCAGCGGTCGCGGGCCACTGAGCCGTCGGTGTACACGAGGAGATGGTCCTGGAGCTCCTTGTGTATGACAGCTCTGGCCAGCTGCTGCACAGCACAAAGGGGTGTGCTCCGCTTTCCCGCAATGCCGACGATCTCTCGCTGTACCACCGAGGCAGCAGGCCAGGGCGCGCAGGAGCCGTAGGGGGGTGGGCCTCGTGTCAATTGCTCATACTCGAGCAGCGCCGCGCCCATTCGTGAGCGCGGGTGCGAGCGCATACGATGCAGCAGCGAGCCGCCGTCCGGTGCGCGGTGAAGCCGGTCGATGTGATTCAATGCCCTGCGCGCTGCTTGGAGCTCAAGTGGCCACGCTCCTGCCTCGGCCAACGTTGCGGCGCACTGCGAGTTTTTGGGCAGGCCTAGGCACACGCGCAGTGACTTGCGGTGCTGAAGCTCGAGTTTCTTCCAGCCCGGCTTGCGCACCGTGACGAGCGGCAGCGCATAGAGCACCGCCCCCAAAGCTGCGGCATTGTATATACGCAGCGCGGCTTGCTGGGAGATGCCCTGGCCTCGAGCAGTGAGCTTGTGCACGGCGGCGGTGATCATCTTCATCTGCAGACAGGCCGTGGTCGCCGTGGGGCGGAAGGAAAGGCGCCAGTCGATGTCTAGGGCAAGGTACCGCACCGATGTACGCCAAGGAATCGGAGTCCCGTACAGTGACAGTGGCGCAAGGTGCGCGCGCGAGCGCGAAACGCAGGCCATGGCCACCGATTTGTCCGCGCTCAGCGACAGACCAAGGCCACGCAAGCTGGCATCGATTGCGGTCAGGGCTCCCTGAAGGCACCCCCGCACGCGGAACGCCTCGCCCGGTGGTCCCCGGCACCACAGAGCTATGTCGTCTGCATATTTGGACATGTACACATGGTGTCGGCCGCTCGTGGGGAGGGAGGCCGGCACCACCGACATGGCTACATTAAACAGAAATGGTGATAAGACAGAGCCCTGCGGCACGCCCATGTCCACCGGGCGAGGCTTGGAGAGCTTACCCCCTACTCGTACGCGCATGGTGCGCCCGCTCAGGAAGCCATGAACGTATCGCAAAAGGCGCCCGCTCACACCAGCCCCCTCAAGCACCGCGAGGATTGGTGCGCGGTGAAAGTTGTCAAAACCGCCCGAGACGTCCAGTAGTAGCAGCAGCGCAACCTGGCCTGCCGCACTGGCATGCTCCAGCGCTGTAACAACGTCCGATATATAATCAGTCGTGCACCGCATCCCACGGAAACCCGTCTGCCGCTCGTCAAACAAATCGGCCTCCGCAGCCCGATCGTTCAGACGCTGCAACGCCATATGCTCCATGAGCTTACCTGCCGCCGATGGTAATGCCACTGGTCGGTATCCGCTCAGCTCCGTAGGTGAGCGCCCTGCCTTTCGGATGGGACAAACAACCGCGGTTCGTCAATCCTCCGGTAGCTCCCCGCGTTCCCACACCAAGTTGATCTGCTGCAGGAGGATCTATCGTTGCTGCGCATCCATGTTTCGCAGCATCTGGTATGTCACCCCGTCCGGTCCGGGCGACAAGCGGCGGCGGCAGCGCTGCAGCGCATTGTTCAGTTCCGCCGCGGTGAACAGTGCATCACATGGACCTTCCGAGGCGACGGGCGAGGGACTGGCGTCGCTTCTGGGGCTCTCAGGAGCAGCTATGTTAGCGGCGTTTGCGGGGCTGGGCGGCGCGAATCGATCGGCAAACCGCTCTGCCAATTCTACAAAGCTGAGCCCGCTGGAGATTGCGAGGGCGGCCAGCGGTTGACGGTTTGCCTGTGGTTCGGTGATGCTCCGCAGGGTGTCAAACAGCCTCCGCGAGATGACATCTTCCTCCATCCTTTGGCATAGTGAAGTCCACTGCCGGCGCTATAGCTTGTTGGCGTGGCGGCGCGCTGCCGCGTCCAAGCGGTTGTAGACAGTCCAGTCGGCGGCTCTGTCAGTCCGTCGCGCCCGTCGCTCTGCGCGATCTCTCTTCTCGCGCAGATTGAGCAGCTTCATATCAGGTGTGGGCTGCCCTGCCCTTACCTCTGCTCGTTGGGTGGCTGCGAGAGCGCTTCGGACTAGACTTGAAAAGAAATCTGCGCCAGTGGCCGCTACCTCGTCGACCGCCCGCCTGAACGCACTCCAATTGGTAAGGTAGTAGGCACGTTTGGGGCGCGCCTCCAACGCAGTGGGTTCGATTAAGATGGAGTAATGATCCGAGCCCCAGAGAGATGGTGATCGGCGCCATGTCGCCTCGATGCCTCTGGATGCGAAGGCAACGTCGATGCAGGAGCCGGTTGCTCCCCGTCGTCGAAAGGTGGGCTCGCCGGTGTTCAAAAGGGCGAGTCCCAGCTGCGTTGCTGCGTCGTGCAGGTCGTCTCCACGCGGGGAGTGGCGCGCACTGCCCCACGCACTATGGTGGCCGTTAAAATCACCACAGATGATTTGGCGCGGGGCACAGCCCGAAGACACAGCACGAAAACAGCGCGTTCCACGCGACAGCTGGACGCACATAAACACTGGCCACAGACGTGTCAACACCACCGACGCGCACTGTCACCACCACGCAGTCCTGGGCGTCAGATGTCGCCGCCGCCGAGCCTGGTACCTGCGCGAGCAAGCCACGGTGCATATACTGCGGGGGGCGGCACGCAGCCATTGACCCAGCGTGCCCGCACTGGCAGCGAGAGCGTCACGTGGCCACTTTAATGGCCACATCCATGGCACCGATGTCAAGGCGGGTTGTCCGAGCCGTCGTCCAGGCTGAGACAGCGGCCCCAGCCCAGCAACATCAGCAGACGCCGCGCGCGCTTTCTTATGCGCAGGCCTTCAGGGGAACACCCCAGCAGCAGCAGTCACCGAAGCAACGGCAGCGCCGGCAGCGGCAGCGGCGATCCGGTTGCCCGGCGTCCCGTACAGCGCGGCCCGAGCCTGCGGCCGCTCCTCATGGCCAGCCCCCTGACGCACGGGACGCGGAGATCGCGCGCCTAAAGCTGGCGTTGCGCGCCCTCATCGCACTTTTCCCGGAGGGCACCGATGGACACCGGGCTTGCTTAGAAGCAGCGGGTGCTCCCGCACAGATAAGCCAGCATGATGGCTAGCCGCCGGACTCCCTCCCGCATACCATCCATCCTGCAGTGGAACGTGAGCTCACTTGCGGCGCGGTATGCCGAAATACTAGTTCGCATCTCACAGGATTCGCCGGAAGTTATCGCGCTGCAGGAGACGTACGTACGTTCACATGACGGGTAGCCCCAGATGCGGCTACCTGGCCACATTGGCTACCACTCAGCCACCACGTGCGAGGAACCCACCTGTGCCGCAGTGCCCTGTTGTGTCACATCTCATCGCCCTGGGAAATCAAGGTGCGCGATATACGTGCGGCACACTGAAATCAACATGTGAAATTATGGTCCCTCTTTCTTCCTTTCTTCTTTCACTCCTACCTTCCTTTCCTTACGGCGCGGTTCGGGTGTCCACCGAGATATGTGAAACAGATTGTGCGCCATTTCCTTTCCCCAAAAACCAATTTCCGGTGTGCTGTCGATGTCAGTGCACGTTAAAGTTACCCAGGTGGTCGAAATTATTCCGGAGCCCTCCACTACGGCACCACTTTCATCCTTTCTTCTTTCACTCCCTCATTTATCCCTTCCCTTACGGCACGGCTCAGGTGTCCAACGATACACGAGACAGAGACAGGTACTGCGCCGTTTCCTTTCCTCAAAAACCAAATATTATTATTATTGTTATTGTTATTATTAATATTCCTAATTAGTTTTTAGGGAAGGAAGTGGCGCAGTATCTGTCTCCCGTATCGTTGGACACCTCAACCGCGCCGTAAGGGAAGGGATAAAGGAGGGAGTGAAAGAAGAAAGAGATGCCGCAGTGGAGGGCTCCGGAATAATTTCGACCACATGGGGATCTTTAACGTGCACTGACAACGCACAGCACACGGACGACCAGTTTCCAATTTTTAACGCCGATCTCTCAAATTCCTCGTGTGCAGCTGCTCTCCATTAATCACGCGCACAACCTGGAGAGAGAGAGAGAAACAACTTTATTGTAACACCAGTCAATGAACGCCAGGAGAGAAGTCCATCTCCCCTGTCGGCCCTAGCCGTCGGCCGGGATCCCTTGGGATACAGCAGCAGCAAGGGCTTGACCGATGATGTCTTGCTGGACGTTGGGGTCTGGGCTGCGGAGCAAAGCCTCCCAGGATTCTATAGTGCGTGAGCTATCATATTTAGCCGGGCACGTCCACACCATGTGGACCAAATTTGCTGGCTGATCGCAAAATTTGCACTTTGACCTGAATACTGTAGGATGCCACTTGCTGTAGAGTACTGGGTTGGGAAAAACCCCTGTCTGTAATTTCCTCCAAAGAACCTCCCCTTTTTTATTGAGCGTTTTGTCCGCTCCCGGATAAATCTGACGATTTAGTCTGTAGTATTGTGTGATTTCCTGGTATGCGCGCATATCCTCTGTGCTGTTTGTACTTCCAGAGATTTGGGAGGTCCCAGGGGTCGACCGGTAAGTGAGACCTCGGGCGACCGAATGAGCTTCCTCGTTCCCTTTAAGTCCTTGGTGAGCTGGTGCCCAAACGAGCAGAACCAGTTCTCTGGGTCCTCCTTCCCTGCTTAATATACGGATGGCAGTCTCCGTCACCCTCCCCGATTCGTAATTTCTCACAGCGTTTTTTGAATCGCTAATGACCACCTTGACCCCTCCTTGGCTGGCGGCTAAGGCTATCGCCACTTCCTCAGCTTCTACTGTCTTGACACCACTGACTGTGCAGCACACCACCGGGGTTCCGTCTTCCTTAACCGCCACAGCCGCATGTGCGGCTTTGCTCTCATATATTGCAGCGTCCGCATACAGGACGTCCTATCGACCTGTATACCTAGCATGTAATGCTTCTGACCTGTCTTTGCGCCTGCCTTCGTGAAAGGCGTGGTGCATGTTTCTGGGCAGCGGAGGGATTTTAATCTTGTCCCTGATTTGTCTTGGTATGTCTCGTGAGCGGGCATGTTCATGCTTGGGCTCGTAGCCCAATCTCTCTAAAATTTTCCTCCCCGTTTCAGAACCGAGTAGCCTTTGATGCTGAGCGGTAAGGGCAGCCTCAATGAGCTCCGAGAGAGTGTTGGAGACCCCTAGCTTCATAATTCTCTCGGAGTCTCGTGCTGCAGCACCCAACAGAGTGATGCAACAGCGGCTGAGGAGGTAGCCATTGCGCTGGCTTTAACTCAACGGAATGTTAGGGTGATTATAACAGATTCCAAATCGGCTATCCGCAACTACAACGCAGGCAGGGTATCTGTCGAAGCAGTCAAAATTCTCACAGCCGGCCCGACACCGGCAGAACTAATTAACCTTGTTTGGACTCCGGCCCACGAGGGCCTCCGGGGAAACGAGACAGCGCACGCATTGGCCCGAGGACTCACACACCGGTTCCAATGCGGTCTCGTCGAGTAGAGAGTCCCTTCAGACGAGCGAGGAGCTGAACACGTACCAAGATATTCTTAACCATTACAGATTAGGAAGACAGACATTACCTGGAGCATGCAAAGGCGTCAGCAAAAAGGAAGAGGTCATATGGAGAAAGTTACAGGTGGGAGTTTTTCCGAACCCACTCGCACTAAGCAGATGGCATCCGGCGATCCAAGACCCCAGGTGTAAACAGTGTAATGAAATAGCAGACATGATCCACATGGTGTGGACATGCCCTAGCCACAACGAACCAGACAGGAATATAGAGTCCTCGGAGGCTTTAATGGCCAGCCAGAAAGAAGAAGAACAAAAAGAAGTCATCCGTCTGGCCCTGGACACCGCTGAATCCCAAGGGATCCCAGCCTGCTGAAAGGGGAGGAAGATGACGGCGGTCAAGACTCGTCTTTTTCGCCCTCTGATTCCTTGACGGGTGCAAATAAAGGTATTTCATCATCATCATCTCGGTGGATGTGTTCGGGGGTAGGCCGAGTGCGACCTTGACACTTTTCCTGATAATGATTTCGAGCTTGTTCCGTTCCGCTCCGTTGAGTTTCAGGTAGGGTGCCACGTACACTATCCCACTGATTACGAAGGCTTGCACGAGTCTCAAGAGATTCGCCTCCTTCATCCCAGCGTGCCTGTTCGCTATTCTTCTGATAAGACGACACGTCTGATTTGCACTAGCTTCTAACCTAGCAAGCGTTTCATGATTCTTCCGATTCGCCTGAATCCTTAGCCCGAGGACGCGGATACTGTCAACCGCGGGGATCTCTCCGCCATTGACATACAGGTGGATGTCTGCCTCGTGCTTTTGGTGAAGCCGCCGTTTTCCAGGGGGCATCAGGAACAGTGCTTCCGACTTTTCGGCCGAGCATTTAAGTCCCTTGGGTTTCAGGTACTCTTCAATAATGTCAATTGCTTTTTGCAGAGAGCTTTCAATTTGTCCGTCACTCCCCTTATTTATCCATAATGTTATGTCATCCGCGTATATTGTGTGGTTTAAATTCTCAATGTCCGCCAACAGTTCGGGGAGTCTCAACATCGCAATGTTGAAGAGGGTCGGTGATAACACCGAGCCTTGCGGCGTTCCTGTGTTACCAAGTATAATGTCCTCGATGGAGTCTTCCCCTATCTTGAGAGTGGCTTTCCTGTTCGTAAGAAAGTCCTTGATGTAACTATACACTCTCTTACCTACATTTAGTGAGTTCAGATTCTCTAAGATCGACACGTGCCTCACGTTGTCAAATGCCTTTGCCACATGCAACCCCACAATCACTTTCGTGTCTCGGGTTTGCTTGTCTATAATTTGCTCCTTGAGTTGCGGCATCACGTTGCATGCCGACAGCTTTGGTCGGAAGCCGATCATGGTGTCTGGGTATAGCCCATTGTCGTCTATGTACCTACTGAGCCGCGTCTGAACGACATGTTCCATAAGCTTACCCACGCAGGAGGTGAGCGATATCGGCCTGAGGTTCTCGAGGCCCAGTTTCTTCCCCGACTTGGGAATGAAAATGAGATTTGCGAGTTTCCACTCCTGTGGTATCGTCCCTTTCTCCCAGCACTCCTGCATGTACGTTGCGATGTTGGCGATGGACCTGTCGTCTAAATTACGAAGCATTCTGTTGCTCACTCTATCCGGCCCCGCTGCTGACTTAGTCCGCAGGCGATTAATCTCCGCTCTGACTTCTGCCAGGGAGAGCGGGGCGTCTAATTCCGAATTCTCTCCCCCTTCATAGTCCGGGAGGGGTTCGGGTCCGGCGGGATTTATGTACCCGTTGCGAACTTCTTCTAATAGTTCCTCCTTAGTGCCTTCAAACTGATGCGCCAGTCTTTCCAGCTGTTGTTTGGACGCTGACTTTGTGCTATCCGGATCTAAGAGGTGGCGAAGAAGTCGCCACGTTCGTGCGGTACTCATATTCGTCTCCATCTGATCGCAGACGTTCCTCCAATTCTGCTTCGTGAGTGCGATTGCGTGCTCTTCAATTTCTCTGTTTAAAGCCGCTATCTGTTTCCTGATATTCCGATCCCATCTCCTTTGTCGAAGTCGATCCTCCAACCCTTTCTTTTTCCTCCAGAGATTTATTAATCTCCTGTCTACGGCTTCGTTGTCCCCCTCGATTTCCACCGCTTCGGTGGCCTCTTTAGCAGACCGTACCACCCCATCGCTCCATTCCGCAATGTCAGAGACGGGAGCCGGGTTGTCCCTGAGTGCCCTGAAAGCGTCCCAATTTACGGCCTCTGCCTTCCGTTTCCCGTGAATTGTCGGGCCTCCTTCTACCACCACTTCTATGATCTTGTGATCGCTTCCCAGATCCTCGTTTGTATTGCACCACGTGGCTCTAGTGCCGCTCCCCGTCAAGGTGAGGTCAGGTGTTGTGTCACTCGCGACACTATTTCCCTTCCTTGTGGGTTGCAGCGGGTCGGTTATCAAATCCAGATTATGAGTCTGTATGTCGTCCCACAATTTCCTGCCCTTGATTGAAGCCTGTTTATATCCCCATGCCGAATGGTGAGCATTAAAGTCCCCCACGATCAACAGCGGGTTGTTCTTTATCTTACGTCGCGTCGTTGCGAAGAGATCCCCGAATTCACATTTCCTTTGTTTGGGAGAACTGTAGACATTTAATACGAACAAGCTACTTTCTCTCTTTCTTCGCGGTATCAGTTCTACGAGAGCATGGTCTATTTGTGTACTCCCGATGTTATGCTGCACCGCCGTGATGTTTCGTTTGACTAGGGTGGCCACCTGCGTGTTTTCACCCTCGCCTACGTATGATTTGTACCCCGACAATTTTGCTTTTCTGCCGCATTCTTGTAGTGCTATTAGCTCCGGTCGGTCCCCGTTCCTCAGGAATTCCTGCAAGACAGCACGCTTGCGCGTGAAACCTCTACAATTCCATTGCCAAACGGTGGTTTTACTGGATCTGTGAGCCATGATTGCCAATCAGCTGATTCATCTGGTTTCCTAGTACTTGTTGGGTGAGGTGTTCGTACGCCCGGTCCCTTTTCGCAAACTCTTCCTTAAGTTGTTCAGTGAGGTTATTATCCCTCTGATGTATTTGCTCTGCGACACTGTTATCTCGTTGATGCAGCTGCTCTGAGAGGGTTTGGAACATCCCTAACATGCGTTCTTCAAAAGCCTTGCGCCATTCATTGTCCTGTCTAGATTTGGCCTCAAATTTTGCCTCCAATTGTTCTATTTTCATGTCTATCACTTTCTCTTTGTCCATATCTATTATGGGCTTCTCTACTTCCTTCGCCCTCTTCTTAGCCGGCGGCTGAGCCGCACCCTGCTCCTCTGATGCTCTTACAACTGGATTTTGTGGCATCTGCGATTGTTTCGCAGGTGCTGCATTAGGCTTAAGCGCTATTCTAAGCTCCTCAATTTGCTTGCTCATCGCTGCGAGCTGTGCCTTAAGCAATCGATTTTCTTCCTTAATCTGGAAGATTTCTTCATCGCGTTTATCCTGGGAGGCTTCGCTCACCCAACCCACCTTTCGGCTCGGAGACTTGGGCCTCGCTGGGTTGTTGACGACAGCGCCTCCGGAGGGGCCCGCAGTCCCGGGTTGGGCCTTCTTTTGCTTCTCCGCTTCCCGCATATTCGGTAGACGCGGGAAGGACTCTGATCTCCCTCTCGACTCGCTCTGGTTTCCTGACTGACTCCTGGATCTCCCTTGATGCTTTTCGAACCGGCTCCTTCCTACTCCGGTCTCCTTCGCCTTCCGCGCTTCCTCTTCCATGACTTCCATAGCCAGCTTGGCCTCCCATTGCCTCTTCTTTATCGTATAAGGGGTCCTGAAAGCTTCCTTGCATTTCCGGTCTGCTGTCAAGTGACCATTGCCGCACAATTTACACTTGGGCTCGCATACGTGATCCTCGGGTGGGGCTATGATTCCGCATCCCAGACACTTAACTTGGGCGCTGACACATACGTCCGATCTGTGTCCTAGCTCGCCACAGCGGTAGCGCACCTCGTACCGCTTCTTGTAGAGCACGCACTTTAGGGGTACGTCGTAACAGTACACCCACCTCGGCACTGTCTCGTGTGTGAAGATGACGATCGCCGAACTGGATTTGCCCACCTTCCTAACGCCAAGTATCGGCGGGTTCCTCGGGTTGCCGAAGGCCTCTGTCAGTTCCTCTATGGTCAGTTTCGGGTCGATGCCGTGCACCACACCCCGCCCGCAGTCCTCGTGCGGCGCCAGGTACGCTGTGACTTCGTACTCGTCGTCGTCGACATGGATAGACTTAATCTTGGTCACCTTCCAGACAGTGTCCATGTCTGGGATGCTGATAATCAGTGTGCCTTGTTTGTCGTTATGAATCAGCACGTCCTTGTCCTGCCCTTTGACCCATGGAATTTGCGCTGCCATACGCACCGCCGCACTCAACCTCGTAGTCGGAACTTTCGCGAGCGCCAGCCCATTCTTCGGCCGAATAATTATCTTGTAGTCATTAGCTGGCAAACGCGGAAGGTACGACGCAATTGAGCGCTCCGCGTTCTTCTGCCCCAGCTTTTTATATGCGGCGTTCGCCTCCGCCACTATCTTTTTGCCCTCGCCGGATTCGGCTCCGCGTTCCAATCTGGCGTCTCCATCTTTGCCTCCTCGCCGTTCGCCTCTCGTGAGGTCCTGCAGTTCTTTAACATGTTTTCCCACTTTAGTGATCATATTTTTTTATTGTGTAAATAATTTTTGTATATTACCTCTCCCCCTATCTTCTCTTCCTGTTTCCTCACCACTTTCATTTCATTTCTCCATTCTGCCTTCTATCTTTTATTTCCGTTGCCCCATCTCAGGTGCTTCAGTATCGATGGCAGAGTCCGGGGCTAGCAAAAATCTTTTCCTGCCTTTTTATTATTATTTTAATAAAAACCACTTACTACTACTACTGCTCTCCAGCTTTTCGCTACCCGCAGATAATGCCAAGACTAACGGGGACGCGTGAGGAAATAGGGTTCTAAGTTTGAAAAGGAATATGATATGTGCCAGACCTCGTTAAGATATCGTGACTGGAGCGTGTCTTTTCGTTTTTGTGTCTTTTTATGCCACAGATATCTACACAGCAATAAAATACTGGCGAAAGGAGCAGTCGGAGTACGCTTTTGTAACGATCAGTTTATCTTTTGGGCCCACCCTGCTGGTGAACTTGCACAGCGCCATGTGGTTCCTTATCGACGGATATGATTCCCGCACCTTCTTCTTGAGTACTCTGCTTGGTATTCCATACAGGTAAGCAGAAGAAAATAATTCTTGAACTTAACGTGGGAAAGTTACCTACGGCCAATTAGGAATTCCAAATTGGAAAATTACGTCCTAATCAAAACCACTTAGGGTTCCTTAACGCGCGATGACGTCGCACACTACACGATCGTTTTTATAAATATCGCCTCCATAGAAAGACAACCGCCATGGCCGGGTTCGATAGAGAGACCTTGAGATCATCAGCACAACGCTAAAGCCACTGAGAGATAAGTACACCCTTCATCGTTATTGTTGATAGTTGACTGAGGCAACAAGCATTTCGCTAAACTTCAAAAGATACCGAAACTATAAAGACTTTCGCTCGTATACCCGCCGCGGCGGCTCAGTGGTTATGGTGCTCGTCTACTGAGCCGGAGTCCCCGGTCTCGAACACAACCGCGGCGGCCGCGTTTCGATGGAGGCGAAACGCTAAGGCGCCCGTGTGCTGTGCGATGTCAGTGCACGTTAAAGATAACAACAACAACAACAACAACAACAACAACAACAACAACAACAACAACAACAACAACAACAACAATAATAATAATAATAATAATAATAATAATAATAATAATAATAATAATGTCATTATTATTATTATTATTATTATTATTATTATTATTATTATTATTATTATTATTATTATTATTATTGTTGTTGTTGTTGTTGTTGTTGTTGTTGTTGTTGTTGTTGTTGTTGTTGTTGTTGTTGTTGTTGTTGTTATTATTATTATTCGTTTTTGGGGAATGAAATGGCGCAGTATCTGTCTCATGTATTGTTGGACAACTGAACCGCGCCGTAAGGGAAGGGATAAAGGAGGTAGTGAAAGATGAAAGGAAGAAAGAGGTGCCGCAGTGGAGGGCCCCGGAATAATTTCGATAAGATCCCCAGGTGGTCGAAATTATACCGAGGCCCTCCACTACAGCACCTCTTTCTTCATTTCTTCTTTTACTCCTTCCTTTTCCCTTCCCTTACGGCGCGGCCCAGGAGGTCCACTGCGGTATGTGAGACAGTTACTGCGCCATTTTCTTTCCCCCAAAGCAATTTTCAATTAACAAGGAGTCCGCCTACAACCGGCAAATAATGCTTCAATTCATGTGAATTTTTTTTTATCTCACCATGATTCAGTTTCAACTTCGGCTGCCGAACGATGTCCATAGCGTCAAGGTCAGTTCAGGTCACGCGGTTTCAAACAGAAAATACGCGATATTGCAGCCGCTTCTTAATTCTTTATCGTTTCAGCTGTTCGGCGGGAAAGGCTGGCATGCAGTGAATTACAAATAAGAAGCAGAGATCGCATCGCAGCTTTTTTTTTCCAAGTCTCACACGACCTGAACTTCCATGTTGACGTCATGGCCACCATTAACTTGTCGAAACACAAGCCGAAACATCATGAGAGAATTCCATCTCAATCGTCAACTGCCAACCTCGCGAGAGCGAATTCCGAGTAGTGATTTATGTATGCTGAGGAACTGTACACCATACCAAAGACGAAAACAGCAAACAAAAAAAAATTGGTATCTATGCTCCTACCCGCCGTGGTGGCTCAGTGGATAGGGCGCTCGGCTACTGATCCGGAGTTCCCGGGTTCGAACACGACCGCGGCGGCTGCGTTTTGTAGCGATAGTACATTACGGTAGCATTTCGAGCCTTGAGCGTGGCGGCGCCGCCACACTGTCACGCGGTTGGTCACGTGGTGCGGAACAGCTGCCGTGGCTGCTCACGTGGTTCTTCACGTGGTTGGTCACGTGACCAAGTTCCGCTCAGCCAGCTCAAGCTATCGCGTCACCCCAGGTTTAACCAGAGCTAAACCACCGCCAATTTTTTTATGGAGGCAGAACGCTAAGGCGCCCGTGTGCTGAGCCATGTCACTGCACGTTATAGATCCCCAGGTGGTCGAAATTATTTCGGAGCCCTCCGCTACGTCACCTCTTCCTTCCTTTCTTCTTTCACTCTCTCCTTTATCTCGTCCTTTACGGCACGGTTTATGTGTCCACCGATATATGAGAGATACTGCGCCATTTCCTTTCTACAAAAACCAATTATTATTACGTTTCCTGTGCGATGTCAGTGCACGTTAAAGATCGCCAGGCGGTCGAAATTATTCCCGAGGTCTCCACTACGGCATCTCTTTCTTCCTTTCTTCTCTCAGTCCCTCATTTATGCCTTCCCTTACGGCACGGTTCGGGTGTCCATAAGCATATGTGAGACAGTAACTGCGTCACTTCCTTTCCTCAAAACCAATTTTCATTTTCCGCTCGTAGAAGAAGATTCGGGCAAGCAGCACAAATTGATCGTGAAATACAAAAACAACAAACGACCAGCAACTACAACTGTGAAAAATTTACAGGATTGCACTTAAGTCTGCAATCCTGTAATTTATTCACAATGGTTTTCATTACGACGCGGTTCAGGTGTCGGTCGATATGTGAGACACGTACAGCCCCATTTCCTTTCCCAAGCAGAAAAATTGGTGGTATTGGTTTTATTTATTAAAATAATAGTAAAAAGGAAGGAAAAGATTTTTGCTAGCCCCGGCATCTGCCATCGATACTGAAGCACCTGAGCTGGGGCAGCGGAAATAAAGGATAGCAGGTGGAATGGAGAAATGATATGAAAGAGGTGAGCGGACAGGAAGAGAGGATAGGGGGAGAACTAATATGTACAAACTATTTACACAATAAGAAATGTGTCCAGGTTGTGCGCGTGATTAGTTCATTTTAGAGGAATTAAATCACACACGCGCACAGCACTGTGTTGGCTGCAACTGAAGTGGGGCGTCCAGTTATTAATCGTTCAAGGTAGAACTCGCGGAGTGTTCGGTCACTGCGTGTAACTACCTGACGAAGAACAGACGGGACGTCAAACCCGTGTGTTCGAGGAATGCACAGATGCTCACCAAAGTTCGCTCACGAGTGCGCGCACTGCCCTGCGGTCACAATAGCGTCTTGATGGAGTCCGGTAGTATGCCCTGCGCCCTATAGGTCGCGAGCATATCGCGACGAGCATCGGCGAACGCGGCACAGTGAAGGAGCAGGTGTTATAGTGTTTCCACTGCACCGCATCCGTCACACACATCACTCGTCGCGATTCCGTGACGCACCAGTCGTTCCCCGGGCCACACGCAGCCAATGCGCGCGCGGAGGATCATTGCACGTTGTGACCGTGTAAGTGCGCGACAGCCGGTGACACTGTCGATGCGCTCACCTCCCGCGATGCGTGGGTCGGGGTGCTGCTTTCGGAGATGGTCGTGGATGGCCGCACGCACGTCCTCCAGCGCAAGGGGCAGATCGCTGGCAGGTAGTTGGTGTGCAGCGGTCGCGAGGTCGTCAGCTTCTTCGTTGCCGGCGATGCCGCAGTGAACGGGCACCCACTGTGCATGCACGGCACAACCTCTCTGCGCGAGGCGCTCGATGCGCGAGCCAATTTTCCTCACTAGTGGGGTACCGCGGCCGTTAGATTGCAGGCGGCTGAGGGCGGCGCGGGAGTCGCCCAGCAGAGCACTCCTGGGCGGCGGAGGGCCGAGGGTGAGCAGCAGGTCCAGCCCGAGCCGGATCCCTATTAACTCCGCCGCGGTGGAGGAGCCCAGGAAGGTTGCGTGTTGCTGGCTGTGCAGTCGCAGGGCGGGGATGGTAGCCGCCGCTGCAAGGGAGCAGCTGTCGCGGGCCATTGACCCGTCGGTTTACACGAGGAGATGGTACTGGAGCTCCTCGTGTATGACGGCTCTGGCCAGCTGCTGCACCGCACAGAGGGTGTGATCCGCTTTCCCGCAATGCCGACGATCTCTCGCTGTACCTCCGAGGCAGCAGGCCAGGGCGTGCAGGAGCCGTAGGGGGGTAGGCCTTGTGTCAATTGCTCATACTCGAGAAGCGCCGCGCCCATTCGAGAGCGCGGGTGCGAGCACATACGTTGCAGCAGCGAGCCGCCGTACGGTGCGCGGCGAAGCCGGTCGATGTGATTCAGTGCCCTACGCGCTGCTTGGAGCTCAAGTGGCCACGCTCCTGCCTCGGCCAACGTTGCAGCGTTCTGCGAGTTTTTGGGCAGGCCTAGCCACACGCGCAGGGACTTGCGGTGCTGGAGCTCGAGTTTCTTCCAGCACGGCTTGCGCACCGTGACGAGCGGCAGTGCATAGAGCACCGCCCCAAAGCTGAGGCATTGTATAGCCGCAGCACGGCTTGCTGGGAGATGCCCTGGCCTCGAGCGGTGAGCTTGTGAACGGCGGCGGTGATCCTCTTAATCTGTAGACAGGCCTTGGTCGCCGCGGGGCGGAAGGAAAGGCGCCAGTCGATGTCCAGGCCAAGGTACCGCACCGATTTACGCCAAGGAATCGGAGTCCCGTCCAGTGACAGTGGCGCAAGGTGCGCGCGCGAGCGCGAAACGCAGGCCATGGCCACCGATTTTTCCGCGCTCAGCGACAGACCAAGGCCGCGCAAGCTGGCATCGATTGCGGTCAGGGCTCCCTGAAGGCACCCCCGCACGCGGAACGCCTCGCCCGGTGGTCCCCGGCACCACAGAGCTATGTCGTCTGCCTATATGAACATGTACACATGATGCCGGCCGCTCGAGGGGACGGAGGCCGGCACCACCGACATGGCCACATTAAACAGAAAAGGTGATAATACAGAGCCCTGCGGCACACCCATGTCCACCGGGCGAGTCTTGGAGAGCTTACCCCCTACTCGTACGCGCATGGTGCGCCCGCTCAGGAAGCCATGAACATATCGCAAAAGGCGCCCGCTCACACAGGCCCCCTTAAGCACCGCGAGAATTGGTGCGCGCTGAACGTTGTCAAAAGCGCCCGAGACGTCCAGTAGTAGCAGCAGCGCAACCTGGCCTACCGCCATGGCATGCTCCAGCGCTGTAACAACGTCCGATATAGAATTAGCCGTGCACCGCAACCCACGGAAACCCCTCTGCCGCTCGTCAAACAAATCAGCCTCTACAGCCCGCTCGTTCAGACGCTGCAACGCCATATGCTCCATGAGCTTACCTGCCGCCGATGGTAATGCCACTGGTCGGTATCCGCTCAGCTCCGTAGGTGAGCGCCCTGCCTTTCGGATGGGACAAACAACCGCGGTTCGCCAATCCTCCGGTAGCTCCCCGCGTTCCCACACCAGGTTGATCTGCTGCAGGAGGATCTGTCGTTGCTGCGCATTCAGGTTTCGCAGCATCTGGTATGCAACCCGTCCTGTACGGGCGCCGAGCGGCGGCGGCAGAGCTGCAGCGCATTGTTCACTTCCGCCGCGGTGAACAGCGCATCACATGGACCTTCCGAGGCGACGGGCGAGGGATTGGCGGCGCTTCTGGGGCTCTCAGGAGCAGCTATTTTAGCGGAGTTTGCGGGGCTGGGCGGTGCGAATCGATCGCAAACCGCTCTGCCAACTCTTCAAAGCTAAGGCCACTGGAGATTGCGAGGGCGGCCAGCGGTTGACGGTTTGCCTGTGGTTCGGTGATGCGCCGCAGGGTGTCAACACCTTCCGAGAGCTGACATCTTCCTCCACCCTTTGGCATAGTGAAGCCCACTGCCGGCGGTATAGCTTGTTGGCGTGGCGGCGCGCTGCCGCGTCCAAGCGGTTGTAGACAGTCCAGTCGGCGGCTCTGTCAGTCCGTCGCGCCCGTCGCTCTGCGCGATCTCTCTTCTCGCGCAGATTGAGCAGCTTCATATCAGGTGTGGGCTGCCCTACCCTTACCTCTGCTCGTTGGGTGGCGGCGAGAGTGCTTCGGACTAGACTCTAAAGGAAATCTGCGCCAGTGGCCGCCGCCCCGTCGACCGCCCGCCTGAATGCACCCCAGTTGGTAATGGAGTAGGCACGTTTGTGGCGCGCCTCCAACGCAGTGGGTTCGATTAGGATGGAGTAATGATCCGAGCCCCAGAGAGATGGTGATCGGCGCCATGTCGCCTCGATGCGTCTGGATGCGAAGGCAACGTCGACGCAGGAGCCGGTTGTTCCGCGTCGTCGAAAGGTCGGCTCGCTGGTGTTCAAGGGGGTAAGTCCCAGCTGCGTTCCTAAGCTGCACAGGTTTTCGCCCCAATATTGCAACAGGATGGTCCCATCCTGGTCCTTTGTAGGGCCAACTTTGCCAATACAGTTCCATTGTTGGGCCAATTACTTGTGCTGCTTGGGAATTGCTGCGTTGGACAGGCCGCCTCCACGCGCGGAGTGGCGCGCACTGCCCCACGCACTATGGTGGGCGTTAAAATCACCACAGATGATTTGGCGCGGGGCACAGCACAAAAACGCAGCGCGTTTTACGCGACAGCTGGACGCACATAAACACTGGCCACCGACGTGTCAACACCACCGACGCGCACTGTCACCACCACGCACTCCTGGACGTCAGATGTCGCCGCCGCCGAGCCGACGAGGGTGTGCTGGACGTCCTCCCGCACATATATCGCGCACCTTGATTTCCCGGGGCGATGAGATGTGTCACAACAGGGCACTGCGGCACAGGTGGGTTCGTCGCACGTGGTGGCTGAGTGGTAGCCAATGTAGCCCGGTAGCCGCATCTGGGGCTCCCCGTCATGTGAACATACGTACGTCTCCTGCAGCGCGATAACTTCCGGCGAATCCTGTGCGATGCGAACTAGCATTTCGGCATACCGCGCCGCAAGTGAGCGCACGTTCCACTGCAGAATGGATGGTATGCGGGAGGGAGTCTTGCGGCTAGCCATCATGCTGGCTTATCTGTGCGGGAGCACCCGCTGCTTCGAAGCAAGCCCGGTCTCCATCGGTGCCCTCCGGGAAAAGTGCGCTGAAGGCGCGCCACGCCAGCTTTAGGCGCGCGATCTCCGCGTCTCGTGCGTCAGGGGGCTGACCATGAGAAGCGGGCGGCAGGCTCGGGCCGCGCTGTACGGGACGCCGGGCAACCGGATTGCCGCTGCCGCTGCAGGCGCTGTCGTTGCTTCGGTGGCTGCTGCTGCTGGGGTGTTCCCCTGACGGCCTGCGCATAAGAAAGCGCGCGCGGCGTCTGCTGATGTTGCTGGGCTGGGGCCGCTGTTTCAGCCTGGACGACCGCTCGGACAACCCGCCTGGACATCGGTGCCATGGATGTGGCCATTAAAGTGGCTACGTGACGCTCTCGCTGCCAGTGCGGGAACGCTGGGTCAATGGCTGCGTGCCGCCCCCCGCAGTTAATGCAGCGGGCTTGCTCGCGCAGGTACCGGGCTCGTGCGGCCCGCCGCAGCGTGTGCATCGGGCAGGAACACGACACACCTCAGTGGAATGCCCCAGGCTGGCGCACTTGGCACACTGGAGCGGCCGGGGACGGCAGGGGTGGACCGCGAGCCTGCGCTTGAATATGGTGATGAACGCCGGGGCTGTCGGCGCCGCAAAACGGAGAGCGAGTGTGCTGCCCGACAGAGACGCCGACACCATCGGCCCCGTTGACTCCGCCGCCGCTAGCAGCTCCTCCGCCGTCCTGCGCCCGTCCACACCGAAGCTTTGGTTCCGAGGAGGGGGCCCCTTGGCGCAGACCGGCACGCCGCAGATGACGGATGTGGCTAGCAGGGCCTGGAGAGCATCGCTGCTCCCCGCGTCCACTGCCACCACATTCCGCCGCATGTTTACCCGGACGGCGAGGACGCCCGGGCGGGATCCGATCTCCTCGGCCAACTCCCAGCCCTGTTCCCTGGTGAAGGCGGTGCCCCGGTTCACCGGCCGAAACAGCACCGTGCCCACCAGGCTGGACGGGACCTCCACGGCAGCCGCGGCTTGCTCTAGGGCAGCTCTCCGACGCCGCTGCGCCTTGGTAGTGATAATGCGCCACGGGACCAGGCTGGCCCCAGCATCAGCGTCGCCGCTGTCTGCGGCGCACTGCTGCGGCGCGTCGCGGAGTTGGGCGCGCTCGCTGCCAGCAGACGAAGCCCCAGCCGCAGCCTGATCTCGTGCGGCGGGATTTGGTGAGGTCGCACCCGGTTTTCTTCTGGACGCCGTCGCCTCAGCAGCAACGGCAGCAGCATCAGCAGCAGCATCAGCAGCAGGCTGGAGGTGGGCTCCATGGGGCTCGTGCTGGGCAGGCCCTGCTCCTTCGAATGTGGAGGGAGAGGGAACAGTGACTGTGGGGGGGCTTCGAGCTTCCCGCTTGGCTACCTCGATGTCCCGTTTGGTTTCCGAGTCCCTCTCTTCCTCGGACCCCGTTGAGCGTCGCCGTTTCCGGAGAGCAGACTCGTCCATTGGGGTGCACATGCTCTCCTCGGCTGCAGGTGTCCGCGGTGAGCCCGCAGCAGCAGCATCAGGGGGAGAGGGCATCACAGCCGGTTCCCCAGGTGCAGCAATGGCGGGAGGAAGCGCAGGGGTGGCCAGAAATGGCGGGGAGGGAGCCGCTATGGAGTTCTGTGTCTGGTGAGCGAGCGCCATGGCGCCCCTCAAGGCTAGAACGCGTGGGTCCGCCGGCGACACGTCCAAGGTACCGATGACGGACTCGAGGTTCTCCGAGGTGGTGATGAGCGCCGCCGTCAGGCACCTCACCGTGTCCTGCAGATCAGCGATCTCGGCCTGCATTCGCCGAATGGGGCTGGACGGCCTTGCTATGGATGGCGTTCGTCTCCGTGATCGTGAGCGTGAGCGGCCTGCCCTGCGTTGCTCATTGTCACCGCCGAACACAAGCCTTCGCTCGTTCACGGTGTCTGTGGCCTCCATGGGGAGACCCCGCTGCGCCGCGAAGCCTTAGGCCCAGCGTCCGAAGGAGCAGAGAGCTAAAAAACACGTCCGCTCGCTTCGAGCGCCCACCGAAGAATCCAAACAGAAAAATTGAAAATTGGTTTTTGGGAAACGGAAATGACGCAGTATCTGCCAAGTCAATTCAACTGTCTGCTTAAGAGTTTAAATGCGAAAGTCTTTTCCATGCCTCTCTGTCTCAGTACATTTTCATTTTTTCATTTTTTATTATTTGAAATTTAGTTGATTTTATTTTTTATTTCTTCTGATCCTTTTATCTTAGTTTTTTTATTGATTCTTATTGTCAACAATACAGCCAATTTGCGTAGTTAATCAAATGCGAAGTAGGTGCGCTAGCACTGCTTGGTAAAAATTGTTTTTTGGGGAAAGGAAATGGCGCAGTATCTGTCTCAAATATATCGTTGGACACCTGAACCGCGCCGTAAGGGAAGGGATAAAGGAGGGAGTGAAATAAGAAAGGAAGAAAGAGGTGCGGTAGTGTAGTGCTCCGGAATAATTTCGATCACTTGGGGATCTTTAACGCGCACTGACATCGCACAGCACATGGGCGCCTTAACGTTTCGCCTCCATCGAAACGCAGCCGCCGCGGTGGGGTTTGATCCCGGGAACTCCGGATCAGTAGCCGAGCGCCCTAACTCCTGAGCCCTGCTTACCCCTGCATTACATTTATTAGCTATGTAAAGTGCACCGTCGTTTTAAGGCGAAAGCCTTTCTTGCCTCATGAGCGTGCGCAAGACCTGTCCGCAGGAAACGGGTACAAGAACTTTCAGCTCCACCTATTTTTTTTTTTTTCATGGTTGCACCTAGGAAAAAGGTGGGAGTTTTTGGAGATTTTACTTGCTTTAAAAAATGTCTTTAATTTTGGCAATGTCCTGACACAGCATTTGGTTAGCTTTCAGAAAACAGTACACATTGGTGTTTATGACTTCCAAGACGCCTTTCATCATTTTTGTGGTCACATCGAGCGGAAAGGTGGGAGTTTCAGAAGGATTTATTTGAATTTTTCTCAAAACAGCATTTTTCCAGTCTTATGTATCTCTTTCTCAGGAACTACAGCGCGCAAGCAAACAAGGTTCAACATATTTAAAGCAATGGATTTTACATTGCTCGTTCTAAATTCAAGAGCCGCCGCGGTGGCAGAGTGGTTAAGGCGCTCGGCTGCTGGCCCGGAAGACACGCGTTCGCTCCCGGCCGCGGCGGTCGAATTTCGATGGAGGCGAAATTCTAGATGCCCGTGTACTGTGTGATGTCAGTGCACGTTGAAGAACCCGAGGTGGTTGAAATTTCCGGAGCCCTTCACTACGGCCTCTCAGCCTGAGTCGCTTTGGGACGTTAAACCCCCAGAAACCAAGCCAAACCAATCCAAATTCAACAGCCTAACTCTTTTTGCATTTGTAGGGCTAGAAAATAAACAATCGCTGTTCGCAATTTTATTTCGCCGAGTAATAAGAAAAAATAATAAATTTTTGTTCACAGCGCACAATTTTGGTTCCAACTGGGTACAATATACAATTCTGGTTTCGTAAAAGTTTCCAGTACCAAGAATTTTGTAGATTTTAAGAAAAAGGTACTTTAGTAAAAAACTAAATATAGATCAAAAAATATTTTAACCTAGTTTTGAGCAATAATTAAAGCTGCTCCTATTTTGTGATATTGCCAGCAAATTTCATAGCCATCGATTTTATTACAATTACTCTGCAGCCAGCTTTCCAAAACCATTTTCGAAATCTCATCCCACCGTAAAAGCTCGAACGGTTTTTGGCTTGAACTTCTTGGTCTACTAACATGACGTAAGGCTTTCATTCAATGGGATTTTTAATATTTGTCTATTTCTCCTCTCTCAAGGCACTGGCGTACTTACCGGGCCGGGCGCAAGGCAAAGAAATCGGGGATCCAGGAGGACTTTCTCGAGTGGCGTCAGTGCACAAGTGACGCGTGCCTCTTGGGGCTTTACACATCCTTCTTAAAGTCAGCGCCACAGGCGGTGTTGCAGATCTACGTTCTTTTAGAACATCAGGAGTGGACCTTTTGGAACGGTGGGTACAATATCTCCCAACAGGACATGTCTTCTAAAACAAAGGACGCATAGTTTTTCTAACAGTATTGAGCCAGTAAGTAAACAAGAGATCCGTGATAACTTCATCCAGCGACTGCGACTTTCCATATGAGGCCTCGCTTGCATCTTGGACGCGCAAACTGCTTCACATATACTGCTCAATCTGTACACATTTACTGAAGGGATATTAAACGTAGGTTCTCTCCAAGTGTTGGAAAGAGCAAAAAAGGCACCCGCACTAAACTTTTGGTGGCAGTGCGTTGCCAGAAACGTGGAATAAATGAGTGCATATTCCACTAACAACCAGCAAGCTAGTAAGACACCTCATCTTTAGTGACGTATACGCTTCTGTAAGTGTGACCTGCTATGAAAGCGTACAATTAAGTTCCAAAGCACACTGAGCAGCCCGAAACACCAGACTAGAGGCGAGACAAACGCGCATGCGCTTCAGGTTTGCCTTCTGTCGCCAGGTATTGCGCTTTGTTCGCTGCACGGTTTGATATCATGCGCAAACCGACTCAGCTTGTCACTCTTACGAAGATGAAAATCCCGTCGTCTTAGTTTACGTCGGTGGCGTTCGACGACCCTGCAGTATGACAGCTGACTAAATACTTAAGCCGGCATTACTGCATTTGGCAACGGTTGAAAAAGATGAGCTTTTTTTTTCTTTAAAAGCTACAAGGGACATGCGTTCACACGATTTCTTTTCGCGGCCAAGTGGGTTAAAATACAACGGCTACCATACGTTCAAAGGCTTTAAGATTGGACTACAAGATATAAAAATCAAATCTTGAAAGGATGCGTCTTTGTGATGGACCTATGAACAATTTCTGGAGTAAAATTCAAACATAAATGGAAAGTAGAACATATTGACCTTTGTTCTTAAAAAACCCGAAGCGTGTTAGGTCGCTTTCCTGTATAGTGTGGGGTTGTAATTGGGGCAAATACGGTCGTGCCTCGTTAATATGGAGAAATCGACTCCCGAACAAAAGTGCCTGTCTGTAATAAACTTGTCTGTAATAACGAATCATAAATAAAAACAAAAAAGGAATATTTAGCAAAACGGTTTATTATAACGGACTGCTCCTTTGCATAGTGGCGGACCGTGAAGTGGAAAACGGGCACTCTTATAAGTTCGAGGTGCATTATTCTGCTCGCCATTATCTTTAAAATCTTATGGTATAGGTTGAAGCATTTTTGAATCGACTATGGCGGTCCATGAAACGCGTGGTGTTGCCTCTTGGTGCGATGAAGTATCTCCTACGACGACTGTTCACATCTCAAGAACACGGTACTCAATCGGGTGAAAGCTGCTGCATGTGGTTTTTAACGTTGCGCATGGAGAGATTTTTTTTTCGCAGCCACTCGTACAATGCGGCAAATTGTAAGGCGCGTCCACTGGGAACCTTGCCACTGTAAAGCATGAAGCCACACAAACACAAAAAGGTCATTACTGTATACGGCATTTTCACATTCTCAGTGCATATCGCAAGTGGTCTGCACTCGAAATATAAGAGGCAGAACATCGGATAGAGGGCCTCGGGATTTTGTTCTCAACACTATCCATATTGACAAGACGCATGGGTCTCAATGGGCGCGCACATTTTCACCCTGTCCTGCCCGGACAACGAGTTTCCATATTTATTAGGCGTAAATACATTGTAAGAGTTTGCTCCCAGAAAAACTGTCCATAATTCGAGTCGTCCCTGTAAACGGGAGTAGTATTAACGGTGCGTGACTGTAATAACTGCAATAAGTAGACTGTCAGTTTACCCGCCGCGGTGGCTCAGTGGTTAGGGCGCTCGACTAAAGAGCTGGAGTTCCCGGGTTCGAACCCGGCCGCAGCGGCCGCGCTTCGATGGAGGCGAAACGCAAAAGGCGCCCGTGTGCTGTGCGATGTCAGTGCAAGTTAAAGATCCCCAGGTGGTCGAAACTATTCGGGAGCCCTCCACTACGGCACCTCTTTTTTCCTTTCTTCTTTCACTCCCTCCTTTATCCCTTCCCTTACGGCGCGGTTCAGGTGTCCGCCGAGATGTGAGACAAATACTGCGCCATTTCCTTCCCTTAAAAGGCCGTTTTCAATTTTTTTTCGATCGACTGCGGCTGTAATAAGTCGTAGGTAGTGCGCTGCCGTGTGCACGCCGTCCACGGCGGGCTTTGCTCTGAGAGAAACAAAGGAACGACACTTGCTGACACAAACATGATTTTGTAGCGACCCACGCGGCCGGCACTAGGGCAATGCCGAAGAGGCCGAAGTTTCCCCAGCACGCGCTAGGGATGAAGTTGAGGGTGTGACGGAATTCCATCTGGCCGGGAGCGTACATTTGAAAAATAAGATACGCCGACCAGTGAAAAAAGGTTCGTTCTTGACGTTTCGGCTTCCACACGGAAGCCTTGTTCACAATGAATTCATCACCAAACAAGGGTTGAATAATTGGCGCAAGGAGCGTGCGTATATCGGGTTTAGATTACCGCCGTTCCGGTTTAACGTGTGTGACGTAGTTTGTATGATTAGGGATTCCAGATGAAGTCTGATGCTGCTACTTTTTCGGTTGCGATGATCCTTGCCTTGTCACAGTGAATTTTGTGGCCATTCACGACGGCGTGCTCCGCGAAGGCGTTGTTGCGAATGTTTTCGTTTTTTTACGTCCCGAACGTGCCGCTGTAATCGCTTCCGGTGCTGCTGTAATCGCTTCAAGAACGAGTGAGTGAGTGAGCGAAAACATTTATAGATTTTTAAAGGGATTCGCGGATCGAAGGCTCCGTCGTCTTCGTGCTTGCGCCGGCGACTAGAGCCTTCTTTCAGCAAGGGTGGGCCCCTATTCCAAGGCTCCACTGAGTCGTGCTGCACCGGTCGCGTGCTCTATAAAGGCCCTCTGGGCCGTGAGCTCGCTGCTGGTGAGACGGCTCTCCCATTGCTCCGCACTCGGGTGTTTGTGTTTGTGAAATGCCTCGTTACGTTCGCATTCCCATGTGATGTGGTAGAGTGTGGGTATGGCTCCGCACCACGGACAGGTGTCCCTGTATTGCGACGGGTACATTTTGCTTAGTATATATAAATTGGGGAAGGAGTTCGTTTGCAATCTGCGCCAAGCAGTGGCCTGCTCCTTTGTCAGAGCTTTGTGTGGTGGCGGGTATCTAATCCGGACGCCTTTGCATATGTTTAAAAGTTCTGTGTATCCCCCCTCGCAGGCTTGATGGTGAAGACCCGGGGCGTGTGACTGCCCGGCTCGGATTGCTTCCCCTCGAGCTAAGCTGTCTGCCCTTTCGTTCCCCTCTATTCCCGCGTGGTCTGGGATCCAAATGAAATTATGTCTGAGTTTTTCCAACCCTGCAGGGGCTACCCCGCCGAGTATCCTAAGGGCCGTTTTGCTGACTCTGCCCTTTGTATAGTTTTTGCACGTTTCTTTCGAATCTGTTAGTATGTTGAGTGGGCGACCGGTTCTGTAGCCTTCTGCTGCCGCCAGCGCGACGGCAATTTCCTCGGCCTCCGCTGAGCCCGCGACATTTGCTGCGGCGCTCGTTAGCATTCTTCCTTTGCTGTCTACGACTACCAGTGCGGCTGCGTGTTCTGACCCGCACGGGTAGACGGCAGCGTCCGTGTATACTGTGTTTTCTTCCGAGGCTAGCGTTTTCTCTACGTACTCCGCCCTAGCCTTGCGTCGGTTTGCGTGAAGGTTAGGGTCCATATTTCTCGGTATGGGCTTAACGTTAAAGGTTTCTCTAAGGTGGTCCGGCATCTCCGCGTATCTGTCTGTCAGTCCGCGAGTGTCCCGACCCAGCCTTTTCAGGAGCGCCCGTCTCGCAGGAGTGCCTCTTAGTCTGACTTTTTGTGCTCCCAGCAGCGCTTCCGCGAGTTCGTCGAAAGTGTTGCTGATGCCTAATTGTAGCAGTTTCTCGGTTGACGTGTTTCTGGGTAAGTGGAGAGCCGTCTTGTAAGCCTTCCTCAGGATGGTGTCGGCTTGTTCTCTTTCCGCCTTGGTGGTTGCGTGGTACGGCAGGGAGTACGTAACTCGGCTGACTATGAGGCTGTTTACTAGCGTGAGGGTGTCTTCCTCTCTCATGCCGTATCTCTTTTGAGAGACGCGGTTGATCATGCGGCCCACCTGCTCTGCCGCTTTGCTTAGCAGGCTAATGGTGTGACTGCATTTGCGGCTGCCTTGTAGCCACATGCCCAAGATTCTTATCATGTTCTTTTCGGGTATGAGTTGACCCTCGAGGGTGACTTCCAGGGTTGCTTGGGTGGGATCTCTGCCGATTCTGAGGAGCTCCGATTTCTCTGTCGAGCACCGCAGTCCTCTTTCCTTTGTGTAATTTTCCACGCAGGTGGCAGCTTCTTGCAGCCTTTCTTGTTTTTCGCCTAGGGATCCCCGGGTGGTCAAGACCGTGATGTCGTCGGCGTACATCGCGTGCTGAATTCCCTTGATCTTCTGTAGTTTGTTTGCTAGTCCAATCATTGCCACGTTGAAGAGGACGGGCGAGATGACCGAGCCTTGAGGTGTGCCTTTACACGGGGTGTGGAAGACGTCGCTTCTTAGCTCGCCTAGCCCTACCGTTGCCGTTCTGTTGCTGAGAAAGTCCCTGACGTAGTCGTGGGTTCTCTTTCCGCAGTTGGCGTTGTTCAGGCCCTCCATGATGGCCACGTGGCTCACGTTGTGAAAGGCCCCCTTTATGTCGATGGCCATGACCACGTTTTCGCCCGCTTTCGGCATCGTTTCGAGCACTTCTTCCTTGAGTTGGAGTAGCACGTCTTGCGTGGATAGGTTGGCTCTGAACCCAAACATGCTGTCCGGGTACAGTTGCTCCTTTTCTAGGTGATTTTGGATTCTTCTGGTTATTATTTTCTCATAGAGCTTCCCCAGGCACGACGTGAGTGATATCGACCTGAGGTTCTCTATCTGTAGTTTCTTGCCTGGTTTCGGGATCATCACGACGACGAGGTGTTTCCATTCCGCCGGGACTCTTCCTTCCTGCCATAGCGTGTTTAGATATTTGGTCAGTTGGTCTATTGCCTCGTCGTTGAGGTTGCGAATTAAGGAGTTTCGGATCTTGTCTGCTCCTGCCGCTGTGTTTTTTGTTGCCGACGCGACCGCTTCCACCACTTCTCTCGTGATGGGCCTGTCCATCGTGGGGTTGTCTTCTCCGCGGTATTCTTCTTTATAACTTTCGACTTAGTCTTTGCCGTAGCATTTCACCCTGACTTCCTCTAGTAGTTGCTCGTCTGTTCCTTGGTATTGATGGGTTAGCCGCTGTATCGCTTTGCTGCTTTCCAATTTGTTTTTGCTCGGATCCAAGAGGGCCTTGAGGATCTGCCACGTCCTAGCCGTGCTGAGGGTGCCGTTCAGCGAGTTGCTAAACTGTTGCCATCCCTGTCTTGTCAGCTGGTTCGCGTACTCCTCCGCCTGCCTGGTAATGTCCGCAATTTTCTGTTTGAGTTTTCTATTGAGTTTTTGTCTCTTCCACCGCTTGGTGAGTCCGCGTCTTGCCTCCCATAGCCTTAGTAGCCGCTTGTCCACCTCGGGTGTCTGTTCTGTTCTAACTACCTCTTTGGTGTAGAGGTCCTGGATTTGTCTTAGTTGTTGGCTCCAGTTCTCCGCCGATTCGATGGTTCCTCCTTCGAGTTGCTTGCAGTGCGCTCAAAAGGCGTCCCAATCTGTTAGCCCAGCCGTGCCAATCTTCCTCCTGACTTGTTCCGCCGTAAGGCTGATTCTTAGAATGTAGTGATCGCTGCCAAGGTTCTCGAGCAGGTTCTCCCACTCTGCGTTCTTGGCACCCCTGACGAAGCTTAGGTCGGGAAACTTGTCTGGACTCACGCTGTTTCCCTGTCTGGTCGGTTGATTTTCGTCGGTTAGAAGTTCACAGCCCACGCTTTCTGCCGCCGTGCATATGCCGCGCCCTTTTTTGTCCTCTTTGGGGTAGCCCCATTCTGGGCTTTTAGCGTTAAAATCGCCCGCAATTACCAGTGCGTTTTGTCCCGCCTTCTTTTTCGCCTCCGCAAAGAGTCTGATAAAGTCCCCTTTGGTCTGGCTGGGCGGGCTGTATAGGTTTACGATAAAGGTTTACGATAAAGAACGAACCTTTTTTCACTGGTCGGCGTCTCTTATTTTTCAAACACACGCGCTGGGTAGAACGCTCTGCGCCCGTCCTCGTGCCCTTCTTGTCAATGTTTGGATTATTTTGCGCAGTACCTTTACTCAACAATGCAACCAACCTTGGCCAGGGCCGGACGCTGCTGCCGCCACTTCGCTGCTGTCTCTACTCTGGCAGCCCTCCAATAAATGTGGCCGCGGTTGCCTTCCTGTGCGACCTCCACAATTTATTCTCCAGCAGCAATAACGCCAGCTAGCAACAAAACACGCTAAGGAATCTAGGTCGTCCGACTCGCCAGCAAGAGAACAAGTGGCAGTGGGAAATCTCCGAGGAAATCTCCGGACGGGACGAGCTTGAAAGGAAAATGTTCCCACGAGGCCTCGCCCCGCTGGCGGAGAGCGATGCGCCGCTCCGAAACGTCTGCACACGACGAGCTCTCGAGCCGAAAACAGTTCTCTCCAGCGCGCGCGCAGAAGTCACGCCGTCCGTTGTGCTAGTGGCGCTGCGACGCCGGCACCCTTCCTTGTTTGTTAAGGTAACAACGGAGGATGGAACGCGGGGAAGCAAACCCATAGGTTCAGAACAGGGCGAGTCCGCACAATGTAAGTATGCGAATCACTTACCTCCGCGCTAATGTGCCCCTTGCATGGGCCGCCGCGATTGCTCAGTGGTTGTGGTGTTTGGCTGCTGACCCGAAAGATGGGATTTCAATCCCGGGCACAGCAGTCACATTTAGATGGAATAAAATGCTAGAAACTCGTGTACTGTGCGATGGAAGTGCACATTAGAGGACCCCAGGTGATCAAAAGCATCTGGAGCCCTCCACTACTTCGTTCCTCATAGCCTAAGTCACTCTGGGGCGTTACGCCCCTTAAAAACTAAGCCAGCATAACGGTAATTTTCTACACTAATGATGTGTGAATATTGACAGCAAAATAAGATTTTTTTATGGTAGAGCGCATACTTGCTAGGAATAGACGAGGCAAAACAACATACACAGCGCTGTATTTTCGTCCAAAATGCACAGAAGCTATCCCAGCGACGCATTAAAAAAAAACATTTTCACTGCTTCTCATTCTTCAGCGTTAGGTTAAGCCCTATATAAAATTCTTTTGGTTTGGTTTGGCTGGGTTTAACGTCCCAAAGCGACTCAGGCTATGAGAGACGCCGTTGCGAAGGGTTCCGGAAATTTCTACCACCTGGGGTTCTTTAACGTGCGCTGACATCGCACAGTACACGGGCCTCCAGAAGTTTGCCTCCATCGAAATTCGACCGCCGCGGCCGGGATCTAACCCGCGTCTTTCAGGCCAGCAGCCGAGCGCCATAACCACTCAGCCACCGCCGCGGCAATAAAATTTTAATGCGCGTACTAAGCCATTCATCCATAAAACTGTCATTTGAGGTGCGCAGCTAAAGTGTGGCATCGCATTACTTGCAGCAGCACACACTTCCGTCGAACATTAGCGTCTTATGTATAAAGGCTGATTGACGTAAAATTGTTACATCATATTCCAATCTCATAAATTCAATTTGCCCGTCAACATGTAAAGCGCAGAACTTCTCACTAATGTTGAATTCCAATGGCAGATCCGGATCAAGTTTTTCTGCTCTGTTGGGAGCAATCGTATTCCAATAGCAAAATGGGAGTGCGAGTTGTCTGTTCCAATGGCAGATCGGGATCAGACGTCGATCCCGGATCGCTCCGTGGAGCAGCGATATTTGCTCCGCCGAAATCGGTAGATTTGACCGGAACCCCGCGCGACGTTTTACTTTCCCGCGTCTGCTTCCGGTCACGACCGGCTGCTGCCTTCCTGTCGTCGCTACGCGGTGATCCGGGCAACGTACAAGCAGTATTTTTGACTTTTTTTTTAAATTTAATTCTCCTAAATGTAATTATTTTTCGATTTGTTCGCGTCCGCACAAATTAAAACAAAAAAAAATTCTTAACAGGATGTCAATTCCATCGCGGTCAATTCTTTGTGACCGCTTTTTAGACCAAAATCGTTGACTTGTTTGAACCTCCCGCGCTTTCTGACGTCAGATGACTCGTACTCTCTAAGCCTAGCAGCTCTGTAAATAAGGAAGCAATGTGAAAATTTGGCGCGTTTCATCACTAGAATTTTGTGGTGCGGGCATCATCACACAAAGTGATAGCTTCGTGCGCCTTTTGTTTGCCGTGAACGCGAGAGACAGAGTGGCGGCAAGGACGAATCGCTGGTGAAGCGAGAGGCCGCGCTTCGAAGGGCGCCGCCATGTTGCCTGAACTTGGAACTATTCTTGCGCTGAAGTGCCCCCGTGGGAGCGCATGCATTCCATTGGCAAAATGGGAGGGAGTGATCTCCGCCTGAACTACGCGCTCCGTTTGTGATCCGGAGGAGCGCTCTCGATCTGCCATTGGAATTCAACATAAAACAAAAAAACATGAGGTTCAGTCAAACAAGCCTACGCGCACTTGCCCCGCGGAGTAAGCTATTCTTGGCAATTAGACCCGCATTTTCAGCGCATTACAATTCGGAACTTGCACCCAATAATGGTTACATCACTTAAATGTGTTTATTTAGTGCAAAACTTCCTAAAGCATCTTTACAGCCATAGAATACACGATTTCCATATTGTTCTGCATACTGTTGTATAGTGCACTGTCTAGTACAGTGTTGATAATTGCATAATAATATGCTGCATTTGCTGTTTTACCCATTCCAACCTGAGAACCAATAGCCGTCAAGGACTAACAATATTTTCAACCACATCACTTGTGTTTACCTCACCTGTGAGGTCCATCCTGATCTCGTGAAGAGCTTATGCTCAGGTGCATTCATGTTGTGTTTATGCATATTCGCATCCCTCCCCTTCTTTGACCTCTCCCCTTCGGCGTACACCGTGCATTCCAAACACAAATACGTCTATATGGGAGTAAAAAGGGAGTAAACTCTCCTACTGCACACTAGAGGACAGGGGGTGCAGTAGAGAGTGCGCTAGAGGACAGCTAGCTTATTCCCTTATTACTTCTTTCGCGTTTAGAGTGTATCTTTGTTGCCAGGGCAGGCCCTGCTGCCCTTCTCGAGAAATCCTCTTTTCTCCGGCTCTGACCGTTCTAACAGTTCAAATATGGAACCTCTCTTTCTTTATTGGTATGGAAATAAAAGGAGTTGTTGGTGGCTGAGTGTGGCGCCGGCTACCCATTTACACATGATGAAAGGAAAATACTGAACTGGCGACATAACGCTCAATAATAAAACACAGGTAGAAACACAGACAATCCGCAAGACAAATAATACAACGGACACGCCAAAATGCTAACATAAAATATAAAAATAAAGCATAAATAATGATATTACTTAATGATATAAAATGAGGATATATTATAAGCAATGATATGTCCTAATCGCAGTCAACTGTATAAAATCCAAGAAATGAAAGAGAAACTATGAGCTGCGGTAATAACAATATCCCATACATAGGATCCATAATAGAAAGACACATAAATAATTACCAGGTCACTGGAGAGCAGCAACAGTGAACAGCAACAACAACGATATCGCATGCCTCAGTGTTTTCTTGGATAAGGCAATGCCCAGGTATCCATTACAAGACTGCTAAATGCTGCACCCTTGATGCATTGGAGAATACTTTTAAGCGTTTCGTGAACCAAGCTCGTCTTCACCCGCTGCAGATCTTGGGCTGTCGAGGGATTTTAATGCAGCCTGTGAGTCGCTGAAGATCACCTACCCTTGGATCGCCGATAGTTATACTATATATGAACTGTAGTGCCTAGTAAATTCCATTAATGTCAGCTGTCGTTGATCCCCGCCTTTCCTTTTCATCCTCATCATCGCATTTCTGGTGGTTTTATTAGCATTTGTCATATTGGTGCTATTTTCAGGTAAAGTAACGGTGTTCTCAATTTCTTCTTGTTCGGTCTTTACGGATACGACAGAGCACTGACTGCAGCCGAGGCGTAGAATTCTTGTGACAAACCTACAATGGAATATGCGTGTGCGGCTTGGGTCTCGCGTGCCTAGACCGACATTAATGCAGTTGAAGAAATGGTATGCATTGCCTTTCGTTTCATTTGTGATCAGTATTCGCGGCCCGACCCACCTTAAACCACATTTCGCCTTGAAAGGAGAAGGCTAGTCGGGCTTGCCTTTATAAACGTCCATGTTTCTTCCAAGTCGCCTATAAACCTGAAGATTACCTCTCTAAAGACTCCCCGGGATCCTTCTGTCCTTAAAATTGCCTTAACATACAACCTGTATTTGCAAGAACAAACGTGTATATTTCCCTTTTTTCCATGATTGGATTGGAATGCCCTATGATCCAATAGACTTTTTATTTCCCACTAACTGAAGTGTGATGTGCTGCGCTGTGCTTTGCTTTTTCATTCTAGATACCAATAAGGTATTATATCATGTATTTTTCTTTTATTTTTCTATGTATTCAATATTTTTATACTGATCTAACCTGCTTGGGCATGTTAACTGCATGCTGTATTTGAAAATAACTAAATAGACATAGACAACCCACGCTGATTATGCACAAGTTTTTTTTTTACTATTTTATGCGCTCTGCTGCTTAAACAATAAACCGATCCCATTGATATACAAACCAGGAAGGTAAGTTTATGCTTAGCCGTTTGGGCGCAGTTTTGCGCCGCATTATTTCCTTATTTCGTTGCGATGGTATTTCGTCATGTAGCACGTTGATATAAGGAAAAAAGAAATGACAATTTTCTAAACATTCTCTTGCCTGCAGTACCCTCAGCGTTGACGTCACTAGTCTTTCTCGCCACGGCTGTCCCTTCCTACGACCGAGACTTGCAGCTCTACCTTTCTCAGGGCAAGTCGTTTTCCTGGATTGGCTTCATCCTTCAAACGTTATGGAGATTTACCACCATTACGGCGCGGATTGTCGCCATGGTGTTCCTCGCAAGGTCAACGAGGTTGTGGACATTATTCATTTTTTGTAAGTGTTCTCTGCGCAATTTTTTTTAATATTTTGTCTTCAGCGTCTGACTACTTGCACGTTCCTGCAGCCACAATATAACAAATGTGCTTTTAGCAAGCATTCGCCTAAATTAAACACGCGCGCGCAGCAGAAGCATGAAGAGCAGCTCTGTAAATTTTAGTAAAAAGCTGCCCACATAACTGAAAACGAGGCCAAAGAAATAGGTCACCCAGAACACTGCAAAGAAAAGAGAATGTAGAAACGTCTGATGTTAAAAAGGGACTAAACCACTGAGCGACTTTGAAATGCTTGCAACATTTTTGGGGGCGCAGATAGTGCATACAGGAAGCATGAAACATGAGAGGGAAGTCAGTAATAAAATGTACTCTGATTTTACAAACAAGAAAGGTAAAAAGAACTCCGTGATACATGAAATAAACTAATAAATCAAGCTGATATTTTATGGTTGTTACATGCTCTGGATATGCAGACAGAGCACGGACATAACTAGCAACGCTAGCCAGAGGACTATTTACTTAGATTTCTTGATTATGAACACGAACACCCACGCTTGGAAAGGATACGTTAGCTCCGCGTTAAGGGTATGACGCCATAACCTTAATGGGTTAAGACCCATATGCGGAATTGATCATTCTCTACTTCACATTCACAGATCCTGAGGGTCCTCATACCACTCCTGGCGCAGTGTCGCAGCAACTAAGCAATGCGCCACCGTGCAATGCGCCAGTGGCTCCTGCCATCGGTGGTGCTTGTGTGACCAAAATTACTCTTCACTAGAAACCTCTCCAACCAATCCTTAATTTACCTGGCTTTTGCCACGGCGGTCATCTTGCTCAAATTCCGGTGGGCAAATTGTGATGACGCCACAAAGTCACGTTACCTAAGCGGCACACTTGACACCTAGATGTCTCACCTAGGTTGCTTCTCTAAGAATTTTTAGCAGATTTTTTCTCATGGCCAACGATGCCGACGCCGGCTTCTCTGCGACATGGACTCCTTAACGCTAAAGCGCTAATGGCTTCTACGTTTCTAGTGTTTCACCTAGGAATGTTCGAACTTATATTTTCAACACTTTTTCACGTGCTAGTTTTCAGCTAAATTTACATCATGAGATGTTCTTCCACGTTTCTTAAGGCGCAGAGACCCATTGTACAGAGCATGGATGAAATTCATAAAGAAAAGTAGATCTAAGCTTACCGACCTTGCGTCTTAACCATGGAAAGCTGGTTGGCATTAGCGGCGGTTCCGGCAGGTAAGGTCGGCCTGGCGGATACAAGCAACGAGGACGATAGCGCTGGCACAAGCATATTTACAGACATTTTATGCTTATATGATTTATGAAAGACTTCATCGCTGTATTCCTGACTGCCAGACTCCCGTCAACACTGCGTGACATCTGGTGGAGAAGCGGGGCAGCAGTCCATGTGCCGGACACCCCCTGCAAGACATGACGCCAGCCCCCTTGGTCTCCCACCGTAGGACCTGTCACCCGTCCATCGAGCCAACAGACATCTGCAAGAGAAGCTACCTGAGTTCGAGACCCTGCCGGAGCGCACCCGGCAGCGGAAAGAAGCACCGACGTCGACCATGACCCCACCAGCAGCATCGATCCCAGTCATTCTGCAGCAGCCCCGGGTACCCTAAACCTTTAATGACATCGCTGGTGAAGACCCTGAAGACTGACTCGACCAATGCAAAAACGTGGCAACATTCAACACGTGGGAGAATGACATGAAGCTGCGATATGTTTTCCTTGCCCTCGAATGCTCTGCTTAAACGTAGTATGAAAACCATGAAACATCCCTGGCCGCGTGAGATCTATTCAAGAGGAGCTAGTGAAGACTCACGAGTGTAGTACGGAAGGCAAGGCCACAGCTACTGCTGGACTCACGCATCCAACAGTCCAATGAGTCCGTCACAGTGTACGCTGAGGAAATGAAACACCTCTTCCAGAGCGCGAACCTTGAGGTGACGGAGGAAAAGAATGTAAGGCTATTGATGCGAGGCGTCAATTGGAGCATATGTTTGTCGGCCTCGTACGGAACCCTCTAAGAACTACTGACGAATTTATTCAGGAAGCGTTTACCATAAAAAAAGACCCTCGACGCCCGAGCCCGCCAACACAACCACCCAGCCCAAGTCTTTGTGATCCATCCGCAGACGACGCTTCCAAGCAGCGAGAACTTGTGAGGGATTAGAGGGGCAGTCGTCCGCGAAGAACTTCCCAGACTCCGCATCGTCAAAGCAGCCCCACGTGGCTTCTCTCACTGACATCATCCGTGAAGAAGATCAACTGGCGTTGGGTGTTCCTCGCGACGACTCTGACCCAAGAACTTGAAGCCAAGACTTACTCCTCAACCATACGTAGCCGTTGAAAGTGTCCCGCCAGCCCGTGCCTGGGGTCATATATGCGCCACCCTAACGACCCCCAGTCACCCACCCGCCTGCCCAGTTATCAGCAACCTCCGCTAATAAAACCAGACCTCTGGAGGACCCCCGATCAATGCCGCCCTCTATGCTTCCGCTGTGGTGAGCCGGGCCACATTCTTCCGCACTGAACATACAGAAGAATGGGCTCCCGGGGTTTCGACTGCGATGCTCCGTGGCCGCAAACCGGCCAGCGACCACGGTAGATAGATGTAGACTTGCGTCACGCCGACTACACGTGGAGCCTAGTTAACCTAACTGCCTTTCCCTCCATCCTTCCCTTTCTCTCACACGCGGAGCCACCTACCGAGATCTCCGTCCCCGTCATTTGCGCGGCTTCTATGGCGACGTCGCCCCCAATACGCCCACACCGCGGACATCCTCGACCTCGACGCGACTTGACTTCAAAATGACGCCGCCAAACAGAACAGCCCCGACTACACGCCCTACCCATGATTCCTATATCCTACGAAGCCGGGACCCGACGCCAAGGACGTCGTGCAACGCAAGAGCCAGGAGATCCAACTTCGAGATGGCTCTCGACGGCCGGAAAGTCACTGCTCTAGTCGATGCAGAAGCCGATTATTCGGTGACGAATGGAACATTCGCCGTGTCCCTGAGGACAAACACAACCGCTTGGGATGGTCCACAAATCCGCACTACCGGAGGACACGTTACTACGCCATGGAGACGATGAACAGCACGAGTGACCGCGAACGGGCATACCTATCCTGCGACCTTCGTTGTGCTGCACCAATGTTCTCGCGACGTAATATTGGGCACGGAATTTCTGAATGAACATCAGGCGATCATCGACCTTCGGTCCAAGCTCATCCCACTTTCGAGGGATGAAGCCACTCCTTCGGGGACAATCCAGAAGCGTCACATTGGTCTGAGTGTCCTGGATGAACAAGTGAGCGTTCCACCCCGCTCAACCCTTATGGCCACCGTATGTGCCACGGAAGCCGAGAGCACCGAAGCCATGGCATCGAGGGGCACAAGGAGTCGCTTTTAAATCGAGGACTAGGCATCGCAAGAGGTAATACCTGCTTCCGGAGCAGACAGGACGAACTACTCGTGACAATTGCAGCAAAGAGTACCACTACCTGAACAGATGCACGGCGATTGCTTTCTTAGACAAACTATACGACGTCGAAATTCTCTCTCTCTCTCTCTTCAACCGTTCCGCAGAAGACTCCCTTATCCAAGAGAACTCGTCCATCTACGACATCAATGCAGCCCTGCACCGGAGTAGGCAAGTTCAAATACGCAACCTTCTTCGAAGTTGTGAGTGCTTCTCGTCATCATCAGACCAGAATTATCTCGAATGATCGCAGCCAGACACGGCTGCTTCCACATTGTCCCAGATTGTTGTACTAGTTGCTTTGACTCGGCCGAGAGCGGCAGGATTCTGTTCGACGCCCGCCGAGCCCTCTCGTTGCTAACGCCGCCGCCTAGTCATTCACTTTATAGTTGGCAAGAGTCATCCCAATAATAGATTCTTCCCCTCTTCGCCGACTTAATGACTGGCGGGCTACCGTCAGTACTAGGCGACAATATGGTGAATCAGAGGGATCCCAGATTGTAGACGATTTACGTTCTGAAATTTGTAAATAGGCATTCTGGTTTTAGGGCACAATATTAGCGCAAAGTACACATACGATCGTCAGAGCCGAGGAAGAATCTTGCTTGTGCATCTTGCTTGTGCATAGCTCGTTGCCATAGCAACGCTGACACCAAGAGGCACGATTTTAGTCCCCGGCCACACCTGAAATTTGACCTTGGCCGATTTGGACCAAAATCGATGTCCAGCCATAACTGACCGTGCCAAACACTACGGCGACCTCCAAATTTGGCCCTGGTCATTTCCAAAAATTCTGGCCTGGGCGACACCCGAAATTTACCTTGGCCAGTTTGGAACAAAATCGATGTCCAACGATAATTGACCATGTCCGACCCGATGGCAAACTCCAAGATAGACCCGGGTCATTTCCAAAAATTTCACCTGGGCCACCTCCGAAAAAGTAGCTGACGGCTTTGAGATTTGCGCCATCTCATTTTCATGGTGTCGCTTTTGACAGCAATGGGGTTCGAGATATCGAGCGTTGAATTCTGCGCGCAAAACGAGCCCATACCGAAAAAAACAGATGCGATGCGCCTCAAGTAGCACAACTCGTCTCACGTAACACATGGAATTCCACGGACTATATCCCCATAGCATCGCAGGATTTCAAGCCCATCCCTCAGCACAGGACGCCCTGCTACAGATTTCACACGTTGTCCTCACTGACATGTTACATCACACCAGAGCAATCCTGGCAGTAGACCTCACCAAAGCATTTGACGAAGTTACGCACAGCGCCATTCTGCAGGGCATCCAAGAGCTGCAGTTATAGCCTAAGACCAATAACTCTATCCGGGCCTTCCTAAGCGGCCGCCCCACCTCCCCGCATATAGATAATATACATACCCCCTCATTTACCCTTTGTAACATTGGCACCCAGCGAGGGACAGTGTTATCACCCTTCCTCTTCAACCTCGGCTTCAATCCCTTGGCCAACGCTCTCAACGGCACTTTACGCAGATGATATAACAGTTTGGCCACATACGGCTCGGAGAGCCACATAGGATCGACCCTTCAGGAAGCAGCCACAGCTATAGCTACCCAAGCGGCAAGCATTGGCCTTGAACGCTCACCCACGAAGTCAACACTCCTCATAATCCGGCCGCAACGCGTCCCTACCGTCCCCATCACGATTTATCAGCATGACATTCCCATACCGCAAACACCTATCCTCCGCATTCTTGGCCTGTATTTCCAGGACACGGCGAAAAACAAGCGTACCTTGAAAGCACTAAAACAGTCCACTTACTCCGTCATCCAGCTTCTTAGAGAGGTTTCGGACGGCATATACTGAACTCTCTGGGAATTCGCACACCCGCACAGGCTGCTCTCGCCCTCGTGTCACGCACGCCGCGTATATCCTCAAACCCCTTCCAAAGAACATCCGCCCACCATACCATCAATCCCGCCGAGTCACGCGAGCCAAAGCTCTACATAAAGAATACGGCACTTCAGAGGATGTGCGCTGGGTGGACGCCGCGTATGGTCCGTACCGTTCAGTAGCCGTGTGGCTCACCATCCAGCCCCTCCCCTAACCCACTTTATAGACCCCCCCCCCCCCCCCCCCCGTGTACCCCGGAAAAAGCAGAGGAAGCTTCTATAGCATTAGTCATCACCCAAACAAATGCGGCTTATATAGTTATCGATTACAAAACAGCCATTCTTAACATCGCCCGCGGACGCGTCCAACTCCCCCCCCCCCTCCCGCGAGGCAGATATTGAGAATGCGCACACCAAATTCCGATAGGCGTAATGAGCTCGTGTGGGTACCGGCTCACTCTGGCAATAGCGGAAATGAAATGAGGCCACCGATAACATAGCCCGAGGACTTATTTTCCGGACATATGGCGAGAAATCCCCGCCGGGATTTCTCGAGGAAGCGGGCACACACGTTCTCAGAACTCACACAACACGCCCACCTCGCCCGTCGACTCTACCCCCCTCCCCACCCCCGCCTATCCCACTGCCAACAAATCCTCTGGAGGCGACACCAGACCCGAACTCTTTCCACCCCTCAGCTTCTATCCTACCTCTGCCCTGCTTCCGGCGACGTGCCGCCGGCACGTCGAGAAAATCACTATTGGTCGAAAGGGTCCTGACGTCACACGCTGAGCTGTTGAAGGAAATTGATTAAAGCATCAGTTATATTGTAATTATGAGGGCGTAGCATGGCTGAGATGTCATTATGGCATATAAGAATGGGAAGAAAATTAATTCCGCTGAAAAGAACATTAGGGTAATTAGAAACCAAACCCACGACCTTTGAGTTCGTTTATTAGACTTGGTCAAAGTGAGACCTTGTGTGTCTTGTGGTGTATCACGCGTTCTAGTGTGCCTGCTGATGTATGCTAATGAGTGTGTAGTTACAAATGAGTACAATTAAGAGAGCAGTGAACAACCGTTAAAGCTGTCGTGTCGTACCCTTAAGGCGGAGCTTAAGCGTTTCCTTAAATTTTTTCGTGAGGCTTATTTATCTACTGCACGTCAAATGGCTGCGTCATTTATCCATTGCTACGGCAATTTGCAAGCACAAAGCACGAGAACAGGAACTGCGACTAGTACTACAAGGCTCAAAGCATTTTTCTTTCGGAAGGCTACGTGGTGGGACATAAAACCAATATGCTGATGACTGACCAACCTGATCGTTGAAAGAAGCAGAGGCTGGACCTCAAAGACGTCTGTCAAAGCCAAAAATCATGATACACGCTACGCCGTACGGCGCTTGAATGCCAGCTCGGTAAAGGTGGAGAGAGCCGGTTCTCTAGACACTGCGAATAAACACCAGGTGCTTCCGGGACTTTCGAAAAATTTTCAAAAATATGTTTTGGGGTAAAAATATGGCTTCTAATTGCGGCATAGTATTGCCAGTGTTGGCGGACGCCGGAAAGCCGGTTAATTGTCTTACGTAGTGAGCTGGTTAACAAATTTCTGATAACTAACTTTTTAACTAATAAAGATAGGCAACTCGTTGCAATTACAGATTTGTAGCCGGTCATTAGTAATAGCCATATCAGTTTCTACAATTTCGAAAACGCGATTACCGTCGCCGCTATGGCTCTGCAAAGTTTGGCTGCATCGTGCGAAAATACATGCGCATGTGAAAAGCACGCAGGCAAAGCAACCCCTCCAGTGCACGTAAATAGTCGAAAAAGGCAAATTTTGTCGAGCCACAGCGCCAGGGGTAATAGCGTTTTCGAAATTCTAAACAACACGAAAGGCTATCAGTAAGGACCGGCTACAAATCTCTAATTGCAACTAGGTGCCTAACCCTACTAGGTAAAAATTTAATGATTAAAAATTAGTTAAATAACTACTTAATACGATTCACCGGTTTTCTGGTGTCCGTCAACACTTGTAATACTATGCCGCAAAGGACATATTTTACCCCAAAAAGCCTACTTTTGAAAATTTTTGAAAGTGTTCGCTGAAACACTTGGTACAACAGACTCGAACTTAGTTCCATATGGAGACATTTGAACGACGCATGACTGTTGATTGTCAAGAAATATCTTACATCCTGGTTTAGCTCTATAGACCTTCTTGTGGTAAACGTAGACAAAACTTTCCCTGTAAATGATGGTTTTCTTTTATTTCTGTTGAGGGGCCTAGCTCTGGGGACACGAATTTGACATTTTTCTCAGTCTCTCAAGGCGTTAAGCAGTCGCTCAGGTATGCGCCCTTGAAAAGAGTGTAAAATGAAGTTTCGTTTATATTATCCTCATCCTCGTGCGAGGCTAGAGTATGCGAAAATAAACAATAAATAAAAACATAGTTTAACTAAGGTTAAACTGCATTTCTGTACAAAGTGGTATCTTTGTTGAGCGAGAAGCACGCCAATCATAAGAACTACTTCTGATCGAATGGACACTTTTTCAGAGTTTGAATGATGACAATTTAGTGACACCTGTTTCTAAGTGTCTTAAGTTCAAACAGATCACAAAAGTAATACCAGCAACGCTGTTTTCACGTCACGGTTCCGCACTTAGTGCTGGAGAAGAATTTTGTGCAGTTGTGTGCAAAAAACGGAGCACACTCTTATAAAAATGGTCAATATAGACAGTCTATAGACAGTCTATAGACGTCTTATAGACTATATTGTCTTCCTATAGATATTTATTTCTGTTTATTCATAGTCTACAGATTGCATATAAACAAAAGTCTACTAAAAATATATGGCCATAGATCTATAATTGTCTATAGATAGTAGGATTTGTATTGCCTATAGACTGTTCTCTAGGGTTTGTCTGTAGAGAGCCTATAGAATTTATAGACAGAAGTCTATTGAGATTCTATACCCAGCCTAAAGAAATGTTCGTAAGGGCTGCAGCGTCCCCATATATAAAAAAACTAAGACTAAGCCCCCATTGGCACTGCCATTAGTGTCGTGCCTAATAATGCAGCTCAAGCTTCAGACGTTGTTACGACTCTTGTGAGCGTGTAGCGCACGGAGCAGTTAAATGAACTTTATCAACTAACAACTTCTTCTCTTTTCTACCTACTTTTTCTCCAGTTCTCAACGCTATGATCTTGATTATATACGTCGGGACAATGAAGAGGATAATTTACACCGCGGAACAGGTGCCCCTTGCTGAAGACGCCGCGCACACCGTCGCTGTGAGCGCAGCCTTCATCTTCGGATTTCTCAATGTTTACGAGCAAGGACACCCGCGCACTGCAGCTATTCATTCGCTCCTTCTGTGGGGACTGAACACGGCCCCGCTTTTTGAATACGCGCTCGAACAGCGCGCGCTGGGAGCCGACAGGAACATCTGGATTGCTGAAGGCGTGGTTCTGGGAAGTCAAGTAATAGGTGAGTGCATATCCCTTCGCACATCAGTTAATATTGGTGTCAGAAATGAACAAAGTTAGCCCTTATGGTGATCGACTGTGCACCTATCACAGCTTCACTCTCTCCAGCGCGTTTCTTTTGTTCTGAGTAAAACAAAGTGCCGTTTCAAACTCCATACTTTGCACAAAATATTTGCCGCGCGCAAACTGGACGACGGGAGCGATTCTCTGCGGTAGTTATTTATTCTCGCACTATTTGGGAACAGAAATCTGAGACTCACAAGCCCCACCCGCCAGTGCAATGTCGCATCGCTTAACCGCTGCGCCATTGGGCAAGCAGTGGTGTGAGGACTTGCCGCGGTCTCTGAATGCAACACAGTTTGGAGTGAAAAGCTTCACTGCGATAGTAGGTAAATCAATCGTCGCGTAGGCTACCGAATGACCTTGAACGACCTTCAACCCAACCACGTTAGCCGTGTATGACCATATGTGGTGCAGTTATATTGTCGAATTCTCGACCCACGACCTTTAGTTGACCTTTGACATTGGTTGATCTCTGGGTTGACATTTGACCTTAAGAACAACAGATGGGGTGATGTGAAGCCACGTGATGACATCCGATGGGAGTGTCGTAAGACCAGATGATACACGTCATAGCCACGTGGTCGTGCGGGTCTGTATAGAACGGCTGTCGCGAGCGTGTAACAGAGCTGCCATGGACGAGCCTCAGACGCTTAGCAAGCGTGCTTGCTTTTCGTTGAATTCCAGGGTTAGCCAAGTTAAGCCACTGCCATTTTTTTAAATTCCGTTTTGCTGCTTAATTCTACAAAAGCTTTCTAAACTTATTGTCTAAGATGCGACAGCCAAACCAAAACCAGAGACTAGGGATTTTACGCGTCTGTTCTGAAGAGAAGCACTTCTTTTTTTACACTGAAATTGATAGTAACAAGGACATTTGCGTTTCTGTAGTACGATTATAGCTTTCGTGTTGTTTCGGGAATGAGCCGGACCCGCACATTTGGAAAACTGTGCCGCGCCGGGTAGGGTAGAGTTTCCTCAGGCTCGGGCCCATAATTGCGACCCTTGCAGGGCTCTATCAGAGGAGCCATTGGATAGAGCGATAAACCTCGCAGTGCTCAATCTCGTCTTTCTACCTCTAGGTGCAGTGTTCTTGCTTCTGTACTGGAAGTTCTATTTGAAAGGCCGGCCTTTACAGATTCCCTTCAGGATTATGCACAAGAGAACAATGCAGGTAAGGAAATGAATAATTTTCACTTTGTAGCGGACTATATTGCTTGACATTGAACGTACTTCATTTTATTACTATCCCTTTCTCACGCCATAGTAGACGTCCTACTGCTAATCGCAGGCGTTAGATGTTTTGATATCCTTAGACTAAAACAATGAGCACGAATGGATTTGTACTCGCCCGCTCAAGAAGCCGTACGTGGCTTAGTCGTATCAGGTGCACAGGCTTTCGCTTCCGCGTAGACTGTCTTGAAGCAACGGGCCACATCCTAATTATGCGTATTCTATTCATGTGTCCAAACGCTCTCTTCCCACTTCTGTCCTATTCATGGTAAGCTACCCGAAAGTTTTGGTGCCTGCAACATTTCCTGCAGAGTTGCGGTGCAGGCACAGCTATTTTTCTTTCATTTTCCACCATCTATCAAGACATTCACGCCAGACGTTTGGAGATAGCAAGGTAAAAAGATTGCTTTCGGCAGGGTACCCACTAGAACTTATCACGTCAGTAGCTGAGTCGGCCCTAAAGAAGAGCAAGTCAGAACCAGCTACACGAGACGGCCAGGGATCGGACAACAACCGCAAACGTGTCGCTGTGATTCCATATCTACATGGAATTTCACACTCCCTGAAAAAAGTGGGGAAAAAAGCAGGTGTCGATGTTGTGTTTTCCGCGCCTGATCGTCTAGCCGGTTTGTGCCGATCTGTTAATGAGTTCAAAGGAAAAGTGGCGAAGTGCGCAACTAAGCACCAGTCACGCTTCGTCCCTTGTGATAAGGGGGTTGTTTATAACATCCCTCTGCCCTGTGGAGGGCAGTACGTTGGACAGACGGGACGTTGCATAAATAAAAGGCTGAGCGAACACAGCTATAAGGTGTCAAAAGTAGTTTCAGGTCATCTCGGCATTCATTGCCGGGATTGTGAATGGGCAAAGAAAGAGAAAAAACAGTGCGTACCACTATATCATGAAACCAAGGTCATTGCCAAAAATCGGGAAAAAACTGCGAGGGAAATTATCGAGGCATACAACATATACAAGCAGGGAAATGCATGTATAAGTACCCCTTCGCTAACACTTCTGCAAAAAGAGCTGTCACTCCTGGGGGTTGATAATCTCTGCTGATTTCTAGCGTGCTTATGTTGCTGTTGTCACATTTATGTTTTGTTTTTGGTTGTTTTGCACTTTGTAAACCTTTCCCTCATTGCCGACATCTATGTATTTATACTTGTGTGATCAGCAATAAACCCTCAGTTGTTAGTCAGCGCCGTGTCGTTCGCTTTCTTGTCTTTTGTGCTCGTCTTTGTTCGCGCTGTTTATTCAAGATGCTTAACCAACTAGCCCGCCAAAACGTGTTAACGCAACTCATTGAGATCGATTCTAGTAAACCGAACAGCTAACTAACGCTCGTTACTTCAGCGTCTTCCAGACAGTGGCGGCGTCTTTTTTTCCTCATTATAGATTGAAAAAAAAACCTCTTTGTAGTTAGTAATGAATCGAAATCAGTAAACTTGATCTTGTCTTCAGTCTCTATTTTCACTGAAGTGTGGGTTCAGTGCATGTTGGGTCAGCACGGCGACGCGGCTCACTAATCCTGTGTGCTTTGTTTTCCCAGATTGAGCTAAGCGTCCGAATCGACATGCCTGCCCCTTCTAATAGTGACACGGCAAGTACTGCGCATCAGGCCGATGATAGCCACGGTTCCTACGGCAGGAGTCAACGCTACAGGCATTCCATGTCCCTCAAGCTCATGGCATCAGCGACGCCGTCAACATCACTTATCAATAACAGTGTCGACATCAACGCCGGTACCTTGAGTGAGCGTGAATCCGCTAGAGCGCTGCTCGCTCGTCTTGCGAGAGAAATGCTTCAGGTTAGCCCCGTAGCAATGCTGTGTACACTGAAAAGTCGCGCAAAGTATGTCTGATGCTGTTCCCATGCCCAGGACAGATAGTGCCGTGGTTATAGAATATGTTACTGTTTTAAGAGCGTGAGCTCTTACTCATCACATTTCGAGATTTCGTGGGGTCTGCTACAGCCCTTGATCATAGCGCCATCTGTGGCAGCAACTACTTACCGCGTTTAGAAATTTCGTTAGTTCTCCTAGCACCCCGAGATGAAAGCGCCATCTGTTGCTGCAAATCGAAAACAGCGCATCTCGCATTGAGACTTGTAGCGTCATCTAGAATAGCATTGTAGAAACAACCCCCTGCCACGTGCCAATGATGACGTCACGATCCAATATACCCCCTGCCGCGTGCCAATGACGACGTCACGGCCCAATATGGTGGATAGAGGTGTACTATGTGAGTATGACGTTAGGGGACGAAATGGCGGCATAGTTTCGGTTTCCTGAATTCAAGATGGCGGCCAATAAAATTGGTTGTGCCCTCTCATCTCTTCCTCCGCCTCACCAAAAAATATCTTAAAACGGGTGTGAAAACTGTCCCGTTATGGGAACGATATGCGTGTTTACTTTCAGTCTGCTATACATACTACGACAACAACGGGACCCCCATCCGGGGACAGTTGTATACCGAATTTGGGTGGAAAATAAAACGCTATGGGTTGTGGTATAGAAATAAAACCACAAATAAATAACCGGTAAGCTATGCATACATGCAGTTACTAATTGAAGCGTTACCATATCTCACCGCAAGCCAAATGCTAGGCCAACTTTGACCCTCCAAACGAAGCAAACTCCGTTTGGGACGTATCTTGAATGGGTGCCACCCGACATTCGGTAGACGTGCATCGTAATTTATCTGATAGATGGCGTTAGGCGGCAATCATTCCGCTAGGCGGCGTGCGTACACGCGTAGCCGAGCATGGTGGCAATCCAACTCGTTTCAAAGGGTATTACATTCCCTTTCTAGAGACGAGTGGTAGGTTCTTCTTCGCTTTCTTCATCTAGTAAACCAAACAGCTAACGCTCGCTACTTCAACGTCTTCCAGATGGTGGCGGCCTTCTTTTTTAGATGACTGTTGATGCTATTATCAAGGTGCAGTGAAGTTACTATTTGGCCCACTAAACCACCTCGACTTAGTACAACGCTTAGAAGGGTCACTAATGCAGTCTAATGAAGTATTCCTCATACTGCGTGGCACTGCCGCGTGTATTACATAGAGGAAAACTGACCAATCATTCTTATTTGGCTCCGTTGAGGCATTAAAATATGTCGGGATTGAGGGCAGCTTATCTAACATGAAGCAGAAACCGAAAGCAGGTCGTTTGAAACTTCTGCAATACATACTGTTAAACCTGAAGAGACACTTTTGCGGCTACTGGAAATGAAAATTTCTAGTCAAAAACAAATCGGACTGAATGATCGGATGGGCAGCGATTTGAAGGATGCGCTTGGCTGACAGCATGCATTCCAGAACAAAGCGAACTGGACGTACAAAAATAAACGTCTTAAGCAAGCACCCGCCTTATCCTCTGCTCCCAACATGGCTCCTGAATGCGAGAGGAGCGGTTTTGCCTCAGAGCTTGGATGCTTTGCAGAGCTAGATGGCTGAGATTACGCAAAATATGCTTACACATGCAGCTTATTCGATAACTTCAAACGCTTCCTGCCCAAATTCAAACAGCAAGAGCCGCTCCGCCCGTGCAGAGTAAGGCTTACAAAAGGTTCGTTTATTTTCTTGCGCTTTCACAGTATTTATCAGGCGTTCAGTTAACTGAATTGCGATCGGATCAGAAAGCCTCCTTCGCAACTTCACAAACAGTATAAAGGGAGCAGGAAGGTGCGGTTCTTGCGAACATGAAATGAACATAGGTCAAAGGGAAGCTTACAGTCTGCTAGCCATTGCTTCGACAGGAGGACTTGCCTCCGTTCGGACAACTACGGTCAGGACTGGCAGGTGTTATGCTGGATCTTCGCTCGGACGTAGGACGATGAGGGAAGGGTGGGTGGTGGAGCGGGAAGGGTAGTGAAGTGAGTGAAGTGACAACGGAAACTTTATGCATATTTTGTCCAGGCCAGGAGTACGCGACAGGTGGCATGAAACGAGGGAAACCGGGCCAATTTTCGTCGCAGTAAGAAAGAAAATATCCAGGCGGTCAAACGATCTGATGGGACCAATCTCAATCTGCAGGATTGGTTTTGCATTTCTCGTTTACATTGATCGTGTCCCTATTGCCTCTTTGAAGTACGCCCCAGTGAATGAGAAAACGGAGCGGAAAAGCATGCTGCACGTGATAAGGTTGCCACAAGATAGGAAGAAAGAAGGGCGGGTACAGGAAACCTTTGGCAGACGAAAAAATCAGATGCACACCAGATGATAACTGAGATATAAACTGCTGTTCATTTTGAAAATCGCGGGTTGCAGCCACAATCTACAGGACACCCGCAGCCCAATGACAATACTTAATTTGCACGAGCCATCATCCCAGATGGTGTCAGCAAGGTATAATTATAGGACAGGCAAGGCGCCTGGAAGTACATGTCACGGCAATGAATGTTTGAAACCTCTCAGATCATTAAAAACTTCCTAAATGATAATAACTATCGTTCAAAATACCGGAATATGGCAACACAAAATGCGACGTAGGCAACAGGAGGCCCAGAGCCTGCATGAACATCTCCTTGCTTTTGTGTCGAAACCCTCAAAAGCACTTCTCAACAAAGAATGATCTGCGGAAATTCTCCGCCATACTAATTAGCAGCTGCCGCTTCAAGAGAACAATTGCAGGAGCCCCAAGAGGAACAAACAGGCTCAACACGCACAATTCCTTTTTCTTTCCTTTCATGCGGTTTAACGCCCCGGAGCGACTCAAGCTACGGGGGACGCTGTAGCGAAGGGCTCCGGAAATTTCGACCACGTGGGGTTCTTCAACGTGCACTGACATATCGCACAGTAAACGGGCCTCTCGAACTTCGCCTTTACCGAAATTCGAACGCCGCGGACCGGATCAAACTCGCATCTTTCGGGCCAGCAGCCGAGCACCATAACCACTGAACCGCCGCGGCGGCTGTGTTATGCGATTTGTCACTTTTGTCTTATCACCTGCTTTCTAATACAAAACAAAGCAGGTTATTGGAATGCGCATTGCATGCTTCGTGTTTTTAAGCAACCATGAATGACATCTCCTTCTGATCTTGCTATTCCCTTTTTCAGCATGAACAAGGTTCTACTACAGAAGAGGCTGCCTTGACTGATAGCCTTGACTGATATCATAAAAGCAAGAGCTTGCTACTGGAGTCGACCTAGCATGGACTCCTGCGAGCAACATCTTGGCTGAGATATGTTCCCTGAAGACGACGTGCGACTCCTTGACAGAACTACAGAACACTCTTCGTTTTCAAAAACTCATAGGAGCTGCGACTCGTTTTAAGCTTAAGCTCTTATGAGCTTAAAAAAAGAACTGGTGTTCATGCCTCAGCTACCTGAGAATTTCAGAAACGATTAAAAGACAATTCTGAAACAAGTGCATGCAATCCATGGTTCGTTATGGTTTCTCCCATAGGGACCAACGTGCAAGTTAACGAATTTCGACTCGATGTAATTGACGAATTTCGACTCGATGTAATTGAGAAAACGATCGCAATTAAAGATGTCAAGGGATGAAATGGCGGAAGGCGATCTGAAATACATATCGGCTACCAAGATAAAGATGAAATCCCTATCATGTAAGAAATGTCAGGAATACAGTTCTTAACACCTCAAAACAGTCACATCGGTTAATTCCATGTGAGACCATGCGCACGAATGCACACGTGCGAGTTTTGTCACATGCCTCATATCACGCTGATTCGCATTTATACCCGTGTGCATCTGTAAACATCTGTCCAAGGTAATCAACGCAAATGGCATCCGTATGATTCCTGATAGTTCCTGTAGGTGGGAACGTCTCAGGACTAGAGTTGAAGCCGCACTCATGCCTTCCTGCTACCGACTGCTGTTCCTCGGGCACTCGTAAAGAGTCCAACAGTGAGGAATTTTTTTCCACTTCTCGAGGTAGGCAGCCTTCGGGAACAATAAAAATTCTCAAGTTTCTTGATAGCTAAAGTTGCTCAGTATATAAGAGCAATAAAATCAGTCCTCAGTAAACTTAGATAAGAAAAATCACTTGTGTTTTGATACCCATCGCAGCACATGTTTCTGCAGCGATGAAGGGAAATACATTTGCAGACGTATCATTTTCCATCACAGCGAATACAGTATAGAGTGCGATTAAAAAGTACAGGGGGGACTTAAGTCTGCTTACGTGCTATGAATGCGAAAGCATAATGTACTACTGCTGCTTCCGTTGGTGCGTTTCGAGTTTTTGAGTTTGTGTAACTTCTCGTTGGCCACCAAACCGCACACCATTCGGAGCCCCGTGGCTTAATGCTCATATACCGGGTGTTTCAGGGGAGGCTAACTAATTTTCAAAAATACGATTTTTGAGGTAAAAATATAGCTTTCGCGGCATGGTATTCAGGTTTGGCGGACACCAGAAAACCGGTGAATCATCCTAACTGGTAAGCGTGGCTACCTAATTTCCAATCATTAACTTTTTTCTCTCTTAGAGTTAAACACTTGGTTGCAATTAGAAATTTGTAGGCGATCTTTAGTAACCGCCATACGAGTTTTTAGAATTTCGAAAATGCGATTACCTTTGGCGCTGTGGCTCGAGAAAATTTGGCTACTTTGACTAGTTACGTGCACTAGAGGGGTTGCTTTGCCTGACTACTCTTCGAATGCGCACGTAATTTGGCACGATGTAGCCCAAATTTGGTGGCCACAGTGCCGAGGGTAAGTGATTTTAATGCGTAATCATTACTTGGATCCCGCGCGGAGTTAACAGAAAGTGTGGACACTTAGCCGAGCCTATCCGAGTTACTCGGGTACTCGGTAGTAACTCCGGTAAGCTCGGCTAAGTGTCCACACTTTCTATTAACGCCGCGCGTGATCCAAGTAATGATTACCCATTACAATCATTGCTGAACGAGCAGTGCATATGTCACTCTAGAGAACAGCGCAAGTCTCCCGACGGCGCCGAGCAGTGTCGCAATTGGACGAAATGCCAATGCGATCATTGTCGCCAGGTGCGTTGACATCTGTGCACGCAATGCACAAAGTTCAGGTAGGTGACGACAACGAAAGCTTTGCGCTGAATTCCACCTTGGGATATGCGTAAACGACGCAAGTATAAACTCGAGCAGTTAGCGAAAGTACGCCTACGCTGCATCGCTCATGGTACGCCGTGGGCCGCTGCTGCCGTCTGGGCACAAATAGCAACTATGACGCCTTTGCTAAGCTGCCCGGACAAGCTGACCTCCTAATCGAGAAAAACAACGTGATTCCTCCCACACTTTTGTCCCAGTTTGTAGTGTGAGCAAGGCCTCTGCTGTGGTTTCTTCCTCCGTGTGGACAACTCTTGGAGGATAGATAATAAAGAGCGCAAGCAGTGGGGGTGGGGTGGAGGAAGGCACTGTGTTCCTTCCAATAAAAACTAAAATAGTTCCGGCACCGCCCGAGGGACACAAACGTTCTCTGCCACCGAACGCAGGTTTCCGCTTATGGGCGTATGATTGTTTAAAGTCAGCCATTTTTTCTTTTCTGTGGTATGTCACAAAAGGTTGGAAGAGATCGTTCCTGGGCGTTCGTCGTCATGCTTAGCTATAGAGAGCGACCTGCAGACAGACATTCTCATTCCGAAAGCTGTCACGTGCGCGTGGTGGTGGTGGTGTCAAAACATATATTTACGGTTAGTTATAGTCGTCCTTGGATGGGCGGAATGCTCGGTCCAGGACCCCGATGGTTGTCGCGATCCGGCGCGCCCGCTCGAGCAGAGATTGTTGGTCGCTCGGGTCCGAGTCTGACAAGGCAGCCTCTCAGGGTGAGAGATAGTGCTTGCTTTCTTGGTGGGCTCGGTCGCTCCCAGACAGAGTGATATAGTGCTGGGTTTGGATTGTTGCAGTGCAGACAGCATTTGGAGTATTGGGTGGGGAAGAAAAGGTGCTCATGAAAATGGTAGGGTACCTGGGAGTTTGGAGCTAGCGCGCCAGGCGATGGCGTCGGCCATATTGAGGGTTTTATGGGAAGGTGGAAGCATTCTTCTGTGCGTTTTGTAGTACGCGGTTATGTTCGTGCGAGTGAGTGGTCCTGAGCTTGGAGACTCCACAGGGACGTTTTGTGCTTAAGATTTGTAGTAACGTGCTAAAAGTAACAATTCTACACTTGCTTACCGCGAATAAAGAAAGAAACATGTGGCTTGTCCTGTAGAGCGCTAGAATTGAAAACAATACAAAAAATAGGAACAATGCGTAGTGTTCGTAGTCCCTTTATTCGAGAAGTATCGCGGGGAATTTGGACAAAAGCCGGCAGTCTCTAGTGAAAAGTTTTATGATGCAATAACCTTATACAGGTTTGTCATAAAAATGTCATTCAATTATTATGCAGATATTTTACGCTCTTCAAAACCATAGAAACGCGCGTCTTAGAAGAAAATAGCATATATCTCTAGGGGAAAAATCTGTATGATGGAATAACCTCATACAAGCTTGGTCATACAAATGTCATACTATGATTATAAATGACATTTGTTTCACAAAGCTTGTATGAGGTTATTCCACCTATACAGATTTTTTCACTTGGGGTACGCCACCATTTCCTTCTAAGACGCGCGTTTCGAAGGGAGAAATGAAATGTTTCTTGAAACTATTCAGCAGTGTCTGCTGTTTGTTGTTCAGGTATATATTGTGATGACCCCCATAATGCGCAGGTCCACACGGGACGGAGAGGCAAAGAGACACCGTATGGCTCAGTTTAAACAAACAGGTATATTCAATAATTACACATTATTAAGGTTATACACCAGAGGCTGGGGCGTCCGAGCTTACGTGCCGACGACTTCATGGGGGCGATGGAGTGGCTCCGGAGTTGGGCTCGAGCGGTTGCTGGCAGAAGCTGCACGCCGTCGGGCTTCGGCACTGAAGGCCCTCTTGGCGAACGATGTCGTCCTCAGCGTGTATGCAGTAGAATTTCAATAGTCGTCCGTTTCTTCGAGGATGGTTCACAAACCCTTCCTCTAGTGTCGTTCGGCTTGGAAGATGAACAGGAGGCGAGCTTGTAGATGATGACAGCAGAGCATAATTTTACAACATACATATACAGAGAGTTAAACTGGAAAAAGCAGAACTGAATTTACAAAAGAACAAACTTTGCACTACTTTACTCATCGACCGGGCAGGTTAGTGCCTAAGTAGCATCACATTACATGCTAAGCATGGAGCCCCAGCTCAGACTGGACTGCATCCGTTTACATGTGCTTTTAAGCACTTGATTAACAAAGGACTAAGGGCGGTCATTTCCAGTGGCCCGCCCAAAGCATCAATTCTCCAATCCAAAATAACATGCGAGATGGGGACCACCCCTTGGGTTGGGCTTAGCCTCGAACCCAGAGTCTGTTAACAATACAAACTAAATAAACAACAAAAACGCCACCACTCTCTCTCAAGTGAGAGTATACACAGGCTCTCTTCTTCGGAGCTAATTCACTAGCGCCTGTCTTTCCACATTCTTGGCGAGTACTGCCTGTCCGCCATGACAGGTGTCCGTCACGGCCCTTCTGGGAAGCTGTGGGTGCCTTCCCGGCGATAGCCCACGACAAAAGGGGGGGGAGGGAAAGAATGTCGTCTTCGCGGTAGCGCATAGCGTCGGCTGTGGTACGGCGCGCTCTGGCCCGCTGACAGCTCCCTTGTCCTGGAATGTGCCCGGAAATTGGGGAGGATAAAGCCTGTTTCCCCGCGGCGGCGGCGGCGGGTCCGGTTGTTCTGGTCGTCACTCAAAGAGCATGGCTGGGTAATTGATGATGCCGCTGTCACGGGTCTCCGTCTACGCCGCGCCGTCGAACGTGGATCCTCGTAGCACACACGGAATGTCACAATATATAGCTGCAGGACGAATGGGAACGCACTAGCCGCGTGAAACCAATGATTACTTCATGAGAATGAGTGAAAAGCACGCTTTTCATTTATTCTAAATAGGCTTTTTCTGGGCGAATAATGCCCACGAAACATTTTCAGCTTCAGAATGGCACTAACAGAACTCGTTCTTTTGTACGAGCTGACCCTTTTCATTCACGCTGCAGGCATACATGTGCCTTTTGATCAGTTTCGTAACATGTACCCATATATTTTCGTCACGTCTGCCATATATATATATATCAGTGACGCTTTGAGTGAGATGTGCTAAACTTGTAAACTGTAAATTTTGAGGTTTAAATGGACAGTGAGGAAAACTATCTAATTATTTTTATTAGTATAAATTGATTCTCTGCCTTTATTTGCCTTGTGGGCGTTCGTTAAGCAGCAAGAGCCTCATTTCCAGCCGAGAAAAGTGGATTTAAAAAAGTTAGGGTACTCCGACGCTGCGCCCATGAGTTTATGTAATAACGTGCGCCGTTTGGTGCGTCATGTGACGCTGATGCGACTGTTTAGAATCTTTTCTTACGAGATTAATTATTAGGACGACGATATACACCGATACTTAGCATCAGCAAATATTGGCTTTCCATTCTGAGCAGTTTTTGACACCTTTGAACGCATTTTTTCTTTTTTTTGCAATTGTTTCAATTTATTTATTGCTCAATTACACACCCTAAATTTCTTAATTAGCATCATAAAGCGTTGGCTTTTTCATTCTGAGCCTTTTGACACCTTTCAACCCCCTTTTTCCAACTTTTTTTCATTTTTCTATTTCTTTAATTAATCAATGAATTACAACGGTTTATTAACTCGTTATCGCCTACCAGACACCAATCAACCATCAATCACTAGAACCACAACTACCATGATAATTTTTTTTTTACTCTGCCCCCGATTATTTCCGACGCGCGGTGCCCACTACGCCGTCGGCTTTTCGTCCGAACGAGCTGTAAACGCTACCGCGTAAAAATCGTCCCACCAGCAGATTCAAGCTCATATGAAGTCCATACTGAAAAGGACGGGTCGTCAACGTCTTCAGGTTAATGGCAGCGTAGCGTGGCACCTGGGATCGCAGACCAATGATCGGAGTCGACGCATCGATTTTACTATTGAAACCGGCCGATGATGGCGATACTTGCATTTCGTTTTGTGATTTTTTATAGTTTCCGAAAGCTTCATTTTCGGAAGAAATGGACTTGGCAGGGCATGTAATGCCCAGGCAAGATAACCGATGATCATTAAGGGTAACGGAGTGGACTCCAAGAGAGGGCAAGTGTAGCAGGGGCAGCAGAAGGTTAGGTGGGCGGGTGAGATTAAAGGGACACTGAGGAGAAATTGAAGTTGGCTTGTATCGATAGAATACCAGCTCCTGATCACAGAAACGCCACTCTTACTGAAAATAAAGCTCTTGTAAGGTAGAAAATAGCAAGAACCAAAATGCAGGTATCACCGCCATAGGCCAATCTCGCAAGTACAAGCGTGATGACGTCATAGGACAAGAGATGCCACAATGGAAGAATTTGCCTTCCTACATGGATGCCATGAATCTCTGAGGCTGACAAAGGAAGGTTGTGCGGTTCAATATCGAAGTAAGTTTTGTTTTCAAACCGACAGTGCACTTTTATCACACAAGGAAGATAGACAAGAGACAACCTGAATGTTGGAAGCAAAGAAAAACGATGCTTGGCGGCGCCACAGGCGGCCAGGAGAGTTTCGATTTGTTATGGCGCTCCGAGTCTATGAGCTTTGCGTGCCCTGTGGTTTTGTTTTTGACGCGCCTCGATTTACAAGCGCCGAACAGCACTGGAACTCCAAGTGCCGCTTCAAGTGCTAGTTAACCTTTGAAGGAGCCTGTTAAGGCTGGTCAGGTGATCGCCACGGTCGATGAAAAACTATGATGGCACGATGGTCGGTGATCGTACAAGGCAGCACTTGTGTCTTCGTATGCTCGCCCGGCGAACGCTCCCAGCTGTGCCAGTCAACTTCAAACTACTTAACGAAAATCGTTTATAAGGGGCGGGAGACAAGATACAAGGCAGTTAAGAAATAGAGATTTGGTGCCTGCAGAGACCGTGACTCCGCACTCCCCCAACTCGTTTGTTTGCGGCTCCATTCAATAGCTTCGGCAGTTGGGTGGAGCTGTTCTCTTCGAGCTGTCGGCTAATTTAATCCGTTCACAGTACACATCTGAAGGTACATGCAAGTGGGCGAGAGAGCCCGATCCAGTGGACCCCATACCTCCGGACACGCGCGGAACCCGTTGAAGCGTCGTGCGTCGCTTTTACTTTCAAGCCACCAACTTTAAACGCGAGCGCCCTTGAGCACCCATCCATTTTTTGTGCCAAAAAATAAATAAATAACCTGGCCCTTGCAACCGTGGGAAACCTCGACGCCGCCTGCTACACCGTGCAGCCGCGCCGTTCAAGGAATCACAATCCGTTGGCCCCAAAGCCACGGCCAGCCTCCGATGGGCGCGACGCGCCGACCGTGTCCTCGCACTGGGGTTATGATATTTATTCGCAACGGCTGCTCTCTGAGGAAGAGGAAACAACCCGCCGGCGCCTAACCTCACCGTGCTCCCTCAAAAGCATCGCACGCTCTGTGGGGCTGAGGTCGCTGAAATGCAGGCCGGAGTTTTTGCGAGAACTACGTCGTCGGGTTCGTGAACGAGATCCATCGTACCGCTGGCAAGACGCCGGTGCAAACGTAAACGAAGCGACGGTAGCCACCCCCGATAGATGCCTTCAACGTGCGGTGGCGGTAGCTTTCATTTCGGCAGCTGCTAGACCGCACCGCTAGACGCCAGAAATCACGGAGTCTGCGTTTACGTCATGTTTCACGCCACTCCGTCCTATGACGTCATAAGAAAACGCCGTGATGTCATAAGAGTGCCCGGAGTTAGAATTGGAGCGGCGGGAAAAACTTTTTCAACTTCGAATCCAAATTTCTTTGAAATAAATGCATCTTTCGCTCCCGGACAAACGGCAGCAAAGCCATGAAATGCCGAACTACCAGATTTTTCTAACAAAAAACTTTGATAGAGTTCTCCTCACTGTCCCTTTAAGAAGTTTGCAGGCATAGGGTGGGCGCGGCTGGCAAAAAAAAGAGGGTTAATTGGAAAGAGACATGGGAGAGGCCTTTGCCATGCAGTGGGTGTAGTCAGGCTGATGACGATGGTGATGAAACTTCTATTTGTCCTAACTGTTCCTTTAACGTTCCTACGCGATACATGGGCTATCAGGGACAGCCTACTGTTCTCCGGATTAATCAATGGTTCTTTACCATGCGCTGACATCACACTGTACACTTGTGTTTTTTGTATTTCGTCTCCACCTAAATGCGGCCGCAGTGGCCGGGATCGAAACCGCGAACTTGTGATCAGCAACCGAGAGCCAAAGCCATTGCGGCAGGGAAGATATGCTTGCGTGAAAAATACTGAGGTCTATGCGGTTCTTCCGATCAATTCTATCGCTATGTTTTTCGATATACGCACGCGAAGCGTTTTTTTTTTTTACAGAACTCCTTTCCCTCATCTAGCCAGGTGAAACAATCATTTCTGGAGAAAATATCTAGGCTGATCTTCGGAACTGACCTTCCGTTTACCTTCAGTTGACCTTCTGAATCAAAGATGGGTAATTTTCACGTCATGGCACCATCATGTGGAGTGATAGAAAGCTCCTCACATCCTGACGTCAGTCGTGAGTCATGACTGTTTCATGCTTCGATGTAAAATTCAAAAACAAACACAGGAACCGAAAGGCGTCACGTCAACCGAGGTGTAAAAAGAAAACGTTCCTTATTCTCTCAGTCCGGCCCGGGTGATTGGATTGGAGAAACTTTATTATCTAAAAGATCGAGGGGGTGGGATTAATGGCCCCTAACGGAGGACGACCTTGCCCATCGAGTCCGCAAGCTTTGCTTGCGTGTTCTTGTCCGGCTCCCTCAGGAGCCTTAGCCAGACCTCCCGGGATGGAGCCGGTAGAATGTCTTTTGGAGGTGGATTTTCCTCACAGTCCCATAGGATGTGTTCTTACGCCACCGGCATCGGGCTAAAGTGCTCCCGGGTGACCAGCCTTGATCGAGTTACCCATCCGTCCGGAGGGCGGCGCGAGCTGTCTGCGCTCCCTATACTACGGAAAGCGGAACCACAGCCGAGTAATTTTGCCCGCGTTTGCCGCGGAAGCGAGTCCGGCAGTCGCTGAAAACAGTGCGACGCGGGTGCCCGGCATCGTCATCAAACGCGGCCGTGGTGCATTCCCGGTGGTGGAAGCAGGTCGGCGCCGTGTACACCTACCCGCATTCAATGAGGCCTTCGACGGGGCTCCTGTGGGCCATCAACCTAGCGTTCTGGATTCAGGTAGTGACGCAGTCTCTCGTTGGTAAGTACCGTCTATTCTATACTTGTTCTTCATTGTTACTAAATCATAATAACGTTAATTCACTTCGCACAGAGTGCAAGAATCACGTACGTATCGCCCCAAGCGTCATCGTTTTTGCAGCTTAGCTGCAGAGGCGGCTTACTGCGGGGTACGTGATATTGGCGTTGCAGTGCTTTGTAATCGAAAATGTTCCCGCAGACCGGTTGGCCGGTAAGAATGTTATCAAGGCGTGTCCCGTGGCGAAGGCTGCCGCTACAGTCACGTGACCGGATGCAATGACGTGTGGTGAGCGCTGTCAATGGAATGAGGGCTGGGTCGCGTTGCTACCACCGTGGTGATGTCACAGCTCTACCTTCTTCCAGTGTTCAAAGACTCTTCGTTGGAAAACACCCAAGCGCTGGCGAAACATAAAAGTGAACAGTTCGGTAACACCAAGGTTATGCAGGGCTTCGCGAGCTTAGTTTGTGTCGTGTGTAGTTAGTACTGGTCCCATCAGTCTCACACCATGAGGCGCCGTCAATGTACGCGCACAGGCGCCCACTTCACATTTCAAGCACAACGGGCCAGATACGTAACTTGTTCGCCACAACTGCAGTAATACACGAGCCGCTGCCAAACATAGCTAGCAGCAGTGTAGTACACCGCCAATCTCTTATTTCTTCTGGCCAGCTCTAATTCATGAAATCTAACCAAACGGGCCCAAGATTCGCACCGTCACAGCCAACTCTGTTCCTACATATACTACATGCACACTAAGTCAACATACTGGCAATTACAACAAAACCCGACTCTGCCTCCTTATTTCTTCTTATTTATTGCTGACTGAAGAGTGGCGGAACCTCCTCCTCTCGTTACCTTTTCCCCTATTCCGAAGACGCAACGGTGGCCTAAAAAATTCGGTCTTTGCGAAATCGGCGGCATTGTTACCAGACCTCCCCCCCCCCCCCCCCCCGGCCCTCGTGGTTCCAATTTTGTGTACAATTCAGGACAGAGGGCGTCGCGGTTGTTTTATATTTCAAGACATTATAATTTAGTTCAGGCCCAATGCACCAGAAGGCGTCCTTGTTGCTGGAAATGCATTTAGCATCTGGATGAGTGCTTTTTTCCCCCCAGCGTTCAACCAATGCAATTATAGGGCCTTTTCCATAAACATGTTTCTCAATTTTATTTATTTTTAAGCAACTGCTTCAAATGTACATCAAAAAAGAAGTCGCGGCGAAAATCTGACCGCTTTTGGACGTGCACACTACAGCTTATACCGGCCGGTAATGGGGACGTCTGTGCGGGGTAACCGAAATACTGAGGAAAATGGTGGCGGTTGGCGTGGAAACGCCTCCTCTTCTGCGCAGGTCCCCCGAGGCCGGAGAGTCTCGGCTTCTCAACGTATCTGCGCCCGGGCGACGAGGCCGTCGCGACGTGTCTGCTCAGAAAGACTTCGCCAGGACAGACGGCGACCCTGGCCTGGCTCAAGGACGGACGTCCGCTGCCGACATCTACGGATCGGCTGATCGTCATGAAACCGTCGCAAAACAGCCTCACCCTCGCGATCAGGGACGTGCTGGTCGACGACATCGGCAACTACACCTGCGTGGCCGACGGTCCGGACGGGCGCGTCGAAACCATCGTTCCACTGGTCCTCCATGGTGAGCGTTGACGTGCACAACCCTGGCATAATATCCTGCCTTCCAGGTGCTCCCAACGCGCCTTACCCCTGCTGTAAACAGCCCATTTATGTGCAGCACCTGCCATGCGCAAGGCAGTTTTCTATTAAAACAGGATAAGTAAACAAAAATAAGAAAAAACGTGCTTCGCTGGCACACCTTTTGTGTACCGAGCTGAAATGGGATACTGGCCGCCTGTCTGGAAGCCACGCATCTTATTCATGAATAGAATGGAGTATGCACAGAGGGGCGGCCCGTGATAACATAACTATTGAAAGTTGACTATTTAATCATGGAACTCTCTCTCTACAGCGCTCACCCACTGCTTTTTGTCCTTGGTTTACCGCGCCCACGAAGTATCGGCAGGATTAGAGTGTCTTATCCGCTCTTCGTAAAACTGATGCAAAAATAATCCTCTAAAGCTATCTTTCTGTGCATGCATCTTGCGGCAAAAAATGTACCTCTGCACTATTAAAAACTTGCTTGGAACACGCGTTCAGTATTAAAGCCAAGCAGAGGAATAGTCATGTTTGGGGAAACGCTCTTACCAGGCTTCCGAAAAGGCTGCACATCAACGTCAAATATATGTTTTTCTTCAGATGCTTTGCTGAACTCATGTTTCAATCCCAGGTGGTCGAAATTATTCCGGAGCCCTCCACTACGGCACCTCTTCTTCCTTTCTTCTTTCACTCTCTCCTTTATCCCTTCCCTTACGGCGCGGTTCAGGTGTCCAACGATATATGAGACAGATACTGTGCCATTTCCTTTCCCCCAAAAAACCAATTATTATTATTATTAATCGCAAATGCAGGCTTGCGCTGGAATTCCGCGTCCTAGAGACTTCCTGCAAAGGGTGGCGTACTCGGCCAGATCTTTACCTCTGTCGCGCACTCGGCGGTCAAGCTGTTGCTGGGGGGTGGGCGGCAGTACATGAGCGGCGCCATACTTTGTAAGCGGCTCCATTTCCAACCACGCCCGAGCTGTCTTACAAGTTATGGAGATGTTTGGACTATAGTTTAGTATCGTGTGAACACCTTTTGTGTCGGGAGCATGCGACGGTCTCAAATGCAGTCTTGACACCCCCTTGTTAGCGTCTTTTCACCCAGAATGATAAGTTCCATGGGTATAAAGCTTTCATTGCAGCGGCTTAAATTTGGGCGGCAATGACCACTCCACCGATCAAGATACACAAGCCATGATTAGCGTTGCGTTTTTGTTGCCTTGTTATTCGAACTTTTTCAAACCATACATCCAGCTCGGCTATAGTAGTCGCCGAATATCATCTGATGCGGTTGGATGAAACAACCCCGCATCCAGATCAGATTTCAGAACGAAATTTTATTCTGGAAAAGCGCTGAATTAGCCTCAATAGGCTAATTTAGTGCTTATTTAGTACTGGTTAGTGGCGTAAGGACGCAGCTTGGGAAAAGCAAATCGCAACAGCCGTGTGTGAATTTTGTTCCAGCGACGCACGCCGCTTTCTTTGACCTTCTTGCCCCGTGTTTCATGGGGCAGCATGCATACACTTTAACCAAGGAGCGACCTCTATAATTAGGCCAACCTTTACTTCTTCCTCCTCTATACGTATTCACTGTCCATGTTTGGATAGAACAGTGGGCGTCCACGTTTTAAGTTGACGACACCGCCTTCGAACTACAGTGGCCGCGAAAAATTCCTGGTTCGGCTGGCTCATTTCACAATTCAGCAGCGCTCTGCACCAAAGCAGGAACCTAAAGGAGGAAAATGATGTCCGTTCCTTCGTTAGCTAGGACTTCCGCGCGTAATTCCGTCCTTCGAATGGTCGAGTCTATTCTAACTTCCTGTTTCCCATCCCGGCTCACTCGTGCAGCATTATTACTCGGCGATGTCAACTTGAAAGCTTCATAAAATGCAACGTAAACGGTAACACACACCCAGGGAGGGGAGACGGTAAATGATTTGCGTTCTGTTAGTATCCGGTACAAAAAAATAAACGATAAAAGAATTTTAGTAGCGTACCTCGAATCGCCGTCTCACATGTTAAAAATCAAAGGGCTAGTCTATTGTGCTCAAAATTTATTTTATTACTTTCTTTTTTTAGAACAAAACATACACTGGTCTAATCAGAATAATGAACTGGTTTAGAGGTAACTGTACCGCTGAAAGTTAGTCTAATCTGCCACTTTCCCCAGAACACTTATATATTCAGGCACACATGACTGGGTTTTCAGACCCCTATTATCTGGCGAACAGAAGCATCAAAATGCATGGCAATTACCTCTCACATCAATATCAGCATGGTGAATAGCGATTCGGGGTTTTCGCATGCCATGTACACACTTAATGGCATTAGCACACCATACTGAACGCCATCATCGTTCTCCATTGGCAAATACCGAAATGTGTATGGGGATCTAAAGAGAAACCTTTATTTCAGGCTCGCTGTAAAACGTCAAAAAAGAAAACCATCCCAACAATGTAAAAATACGTGTTCAACGATCTCCGGTTGTGCTGCCAACTGACACCCCAGGATACAAAAATGTCCTCATCCGCTATCCATGTCTTTACGGTCAAAACACCCGCATCCATTGGGGACGGTAGTTGGTACTGCATGGTAATTATGGTCACAACCGTTCTCATAATTTTTTTTTCTTATTTGCCGCCACGTGGCACCGCTGAACCAGAAGTGTTGGGACTGTACTGCTGAGAACAGCGTAGTTAGGAGAACGTAATCATGAGACTTTCCGCGCCACGATGTCGACTTCGAAATGGAATGCGGATTTCCTTGAACGCAGCGACATATATTTAAATGTTATTTTACGGGTCAGTAGCACATGCAACAAAGACCGCTGCGAAGAAGGAACGAGTAAATCAGTGCAGTTCTCTTTTGGTTTCTGCTGCCGCTGGAACAGCTTGATGAACCCGCTTTTGTTAAATAAATAAATAAATAAATAAATAAATAAATAAATACTTGCATGCGGGGGAGGAAATAGCGCAGTATCTGTCTCATATATCGTTGGACACGTGAACCGCGCCGTAAGGGAAGGGATAAAAGAGGGAGTGAGAGAAGAAAGGAAGAAAGAGGTGTCGTAGTGGAGGGCTCCGGAATAATTTCCGGACCACCTGGGGATCTTTAACGTGCACCGACATCGCACAGCACACGGGCGCCTTAGCGTTTTGCCTCCATAAAAACGCAGCCGCCGCGGTCGGGTTCGAACCCGGGAACTCCGGATCAGTGGCCGAGCGCCCTAACCACTGAGCCACCGCTTTTGTTGCGCGACAAGAAAAGGAGGGCCACCGGAGTTCTGATCCCATCCACCAGATGGCGCCAGTGGTCCGGGCGCGCGAGAAACGAACGGCGCAGACGAGAAGCATGCGCTCTCCGGAGAGCCTGACGCGTTTGGGCTTGTTGGCTCGCAGCAGCGCGCATCGCACAGACGGCAAGCGTCGCCGCTGCAGAGTTTTCTCGTGCGCGTACCAGGGAATTACCGCGTGTTTGGGGAGGATTTTCTGTTACCATCATCTTGGCCATTTGCTAACGGAAGAAATCCGGACTTCACGTCATGGTGGACGTTTTCCGCACCTGCGTCACTTTGCCGCTTCAACTGCTCTTCTTGGCTTCCGTGATGCCACCAAGCGCTGCTGAAGGTAAGCACCCCTGCGGGGTTCAGGGGCGTTACATTACGATAATGTACTTTTGCAAAGCCCGTCTTATTCCGCTTATTGGCGGAAAACTGTTGTCCAAGAATAGGATAGATGGATAAATAATTTGAATTTTGAAGAAGTGTGCTAGAGAGGACGAAAGGGGCGGAAAGAGCAATATTTTTGTGTGAGTGTGTGCGCTCTTCCACTGAAGGGATGCGAAAAACATTAGTAAATATGGAATTTGCCTACGCCCGGTAAATAGTTCATAATTTGGTTTCTTACCCCATGTCACTGCAATTTCACACGCCGTAAGGTGGCTGTGATGACACAAGTGTGTTTAAGATCACCTGAGGTATACGAAGAGCGTAATAAAAAGGCTGCTTCGTCGTTCTAATTCACTCCAACTGCTACGCTAGCCTGCTGCGGGAGCCATAACTACAGCGCATAAACGAATAACGATGATATAGCAGTCGACGTACGCCTCACGTGATCAAAAACCTACTTTCCATCTAATAGCTGCTGAAACTGAAGCCAAAATTTATTTCAACATTATTACCGAGTTCAGCTGAACTGCACTCGATTATTCATGCCCACTAGTGTATTAGACACACTTGGAAATAAACAGGCACAAACAACAACAAAAAATTGATTCCTATGCCTCTCTTATTGCAGCAAAAATAAAAAATTCTGGTTGTAATAAATTATTCTTTTACTTCCAGCACGCTTGGACGCGGCCTCAGTGCCGAAGCCCCAGAGCCTCGGTTTTCCACCGAGCCTAGGTTTAGGCGACCTGGCCATCGCCAGCTGCTTTGTGAAAGCTGGCGCTAGGAACAGCCAAAAGCTGACGCTGTCCTGGACTAAAGATGGCCGCGAACTCGTCTCCGACGAGCGCATCGAAGTGCACACAACTTCGGGAAGTGGGGGAACCATGTTGAGCATCCGGAACCTCCAACCCGATGACGTCGGCAACTACACGTGCACCGTTCGCAGTCCAGAAGGTTCGCAAGACGTCACCGTTCCACTCCTGGTCTTCGGTAAGTAACGCGCGAATCAAATGGAGCACACCCAATGGCTTCGCAAAGCACCGCTATACCACTCCGCTGATGTGCACTTCGAGTGCGACGGTGTTCGTGAGGACACCGCGAGGTGTTTTACTTCCATGTCATGGACTCATGAGTACCTTGACACCGAGTAGCATCTCGTTATTATACTAGGAGTGTTGACGAATTACATCACCGGAGAGTCATTGATATGACTGCTGATGTCTTCGAAATGGTACCGTCGTCGCCATTTGACGTCTAGCGATTTTGATGTTGACCTCTACTATCCCACACAGTTTGCTGACACTGTTGCTCCGGCTACCTAATACAGAGCTTAGTTATCGAAGCATTGTCAATCGTGATAGGCTGTCGGGCCGGTCCATCACGCGATGTGCCTACGTCCGAAGTGTTTTGTGCACTCGGGTAATATTTTGCTTCAACTGTGGAATCCACTGCGGTGACAGCCAATCGGGTCCTGATGCAGTGTTCGGCCAAGCGCGGAATATATTAGTTACCCTGAGCCGTTTCCGTTCTTGCTGTTGGGGCACAGACAACTTCGAATGATGCCACACTGTTATTAAGGTTCCGGTGATTATGGTATGCGGAAGAGATGTGTAGAAATGACACTGAATTACCGCGCCTCTTTCGCCCAACAACCCACACATGGCCGGCGGCAACCAGGGTTTTGCTAAAGGAACGCGGGAAATGTGTATTCGCAATCACAGATGGCGCGCAGCGGCGCTCTGCCTTCCGTTCATTGGTCAGCGCACCGCAGTTTATCGGAGGAACCCACCAATGACAGCGCGTGTTCAGTGGCGGATGCGAGGAAGGGCGGAAAACTTCTGCAAGAGTGTATCGCTTTTTTTGCGTTCTCTGCTCTTGTGCGAGATTATCCGTCGTGCTCAAGCTGCATTGATTTTATTATAAAGCACAAGGTATCAAATAGTTGGTAACGATGTTTATTTTTACCAGTGGTTCTATAAAACCACGCGCTGAGGCTGCGGCCAGCACTTCCGTGCATTAAAACCATAGTGCAACTGATGGTGCATCGCAGTTGTTTCTCAATTATTTACTACTTTCATTTTCGCCTATTTAATCCACCCTTTAATAAAGTTCTGGGTTGATGCCAGCTTTCTTCCCATTGGTTACCTCTGCAGTTGCCGGAATGTAATGGCCATGGACGTAACCGTACGGACGTATTTCTACTGGTTAATTTTCTTTTGTCTTCTGGTGTAAGCTATCAGCGCATTCGCTATGCGTTATATTCGTCACTGATACGCTAATGAACACTTCAATGTGGCAAAGAAATACGCATCCGCCGCCTATTATCCGAACATGTTCGACTCATTTGCCCTACGCCACATTCAATGTGTTCGGATTCAACTCAAGAACGAGACGGGAAATGCTCCTCACTGGAGGCCCACCAAACAATGGCTTCTGTTAATAGTCATGAGGTTGCGGTCAATCGCCTAGCGCCTGCCACACGAGGTTAGGTCTTATACTCTACAATTCTGAACAAAATCATTTGTTAACTGTAGAAGTTTATGAGCGCATTTTTTTTCGTATATTGTAAGATTTCACTATAACAATCAATATATCCGCACATCTCCCGTCGGCAGGCTTGTAGTTTTTTGTTATTAACGTTTTTGTTATTGTCAAAGCTGTTCTCAATTTGTTTTCTATGGCAGTCTTAACTGTTCGATGCGAGCGATCGCAAAACTTTAAAAGGAAGATTTTGGTGCACATCGGAAGAATGGACCATTACCTTCAATATTTTCATACCAGTATTTTACACTTTTCCAATATTCAAATTTTTTTGTCCAAGAATGTTGGACATGGGATAAATGCGTGCTAGGCTATTGTGCTTAATGCGGTGGGAAGGAATAAACAAACATAAAATACCGTTCAGAACAGTACATTTTGCTGCCCACAGAAGGAATAAACGACTACTGGCAACACTGCAAGCAAATCACTACTCTGAGGAGTTCGTTTTATTCGATGTTGTGTCGAGGCCGTCTCCGTCTTTGCTTTGCCGGGTCGAGGCTGCTACAGTGGAGGGCTCTGGACAAGGAAAGCTCTGTGTCGGGATCCTGAAAAAGATGAGAAAAAAGACAGAGAAAAAAAATAATAAGCATCTTTTGTGCAGTACGCAAGATGGATCAGTATGTCGAGTATGAAGATACCTTCTCCAAACCACAGTGCTGCAAATTGGTGCACTCGTTGGCCGCAAGAAATTAACCAGCTCGAATGCAGGAATGAGGCTTCAATATGACGTCAATACGACAATGCATTAGCGCCAAAATCTCACCGCTAAGCGATCCGCCGCTTAATCCCTATCCATCACTTGAAATGCCCCGAATGATGCGACAGAAGCTGAGCCCTACAAGAGCCCTCGCAGTGTTAACGAAGTCTCGTAGTTCAATCCAGGTTTACGCCGGTTCGAAATCTTGCAATAATCGTTAAAACATCGTCGCTATCGCGTCCTTCGTGGCAACGACTTCGCATCCTTCGTTTCTGTGCGTTCGAAAATGACCCAACATGGCGCGCGCTCACGCGTTTGAGGCGTCTGCGAGGGCGTCAGCAACGAAGCCATGCTGTTGATGTCTCGCAGTCTCCCTAGGTGGCGCCAGCTGTCCGGGCGAGGGCGCGAACTTTGTTTCGCCTCTCTTTTGGCTCTCCTCTGCTGACAGTTTCACATTAGCGCGCTGCCAATGCCGAGGATGCCCCAGGTAGCGGTGCTCGTCGGAGTGTGACAGAGGGGGAGTAGTGTTCGCGACCTGAAGTTCTGACGCATGTGACAAGCTGGACGATGGGGATACTGCGGAGCCTAATACCGGCACTTGTCATCGCTTCTTCACAAGTCGCAGTGCCATCACAGTGCCAAGGTAAGGACGCAATGAGTTTATCCTCGCTTGCTTGCATCCCAATGACGCGTTTATTCGTGCTTTACGAGATCTGTGCAGGGCAGGCAACACTACAGAGTAAGTGAGATAGGTCGTGAGAAGAGTGGAGTTGTGGAGGAAGAAAAAGGAAGGAACAAAGACCGCACATCTGAAGCGAGAAATACAAATGAGGAGGTCTGCCCTAACAATTATATGAATAAGTACATAATAAATGTAGTTTTTTTTTAATGTCGGACGAAAGAAAATGTTCAAACTGTACAGTTAGCCACAATTAAAGCTCAGTTTCAAAACAAGAAGGCTTGTACACAGCACTGTAAACGTCGACTGTTGGCAAGAAATAACCACACGTGCTTAATTACACAGTCTTGGAGAAAATAGGACGCTCTGTACTACACTGGTAAAGAAAGTTTAAATGGCAAAAGGCACGTGATTTGTGGGGCTTGTAATGTGACATATAATTAAAGGGCATGCCTGAGTGTGCGGCACAGGTGATGTCGAAGTTATTAATTGCTTAGGAATTTGGCAGCACGCAGTATCATACATGCAAATCGCTTCGGAAATGCAACGAAAAATCCCGCTAATAGGAAGAGGCAGTCTTTAATGATTTCTAGAAGGGTTAGCCCTCGAATGCGCTGTTAAGAGCGAAATTGGTGTGTACCTCGCGAGCTTTGACTAAAGCGCATTGCTCCGCCATGTCACGGCCGAGTCTTGTGTCCAGACAGCCGACAGGGGAACCTTTTCGTGCCTGCATGCACACCAGTTTCCTCGTTAAGTCCATTGCGCTCCCGCTCATCGAGAACCCTGAAAATTTGGAGGTTCGATGCAGTTTAGTCGTAGTAAGCGTGTTATGTATACTAGTTTTGAGCTCGATAGTACGTCGCTCTCCACTCTGGGGGAGAATAATAATAACCGAATGATTACGCGCATAATCCACGCGCACACACAGTATTTCACACCACGTGCATGTTGCTCCTGCGTTTCTAAGTAAGGACAGCGTATTTGTGCATGCAAAACCCGTTGCTTGTAGGTTGAGGTTGAGGTGTTGAATGCTACAGGTGGGGTTAGCCTTGCTTTACCTGCCGGCAATTGCTCCACCGCAGCGTCCCTTCGATATTAACAATGCCGCATCTACCCCCGTTGCTTGTAGGATGTTTCTGTACGCCTGCGTCTAAACAGATGCGGGAAGTCCGAAGCTGTAAGCGTCAAGTTTCCGCCCTGCTTGTCACCTCCTTGTGCCCGTCTTCGGGTTCCACTTGCTTCGCACAATAATGCCGCCAACTAGCCACAAAACTTTTGTGTATCCTTTTTTCCAAAAATGAATTACCAAACAGCCCGTTCGACCACCCTTGCAAGTGTATACTTATTTTCTGAAAGTTATTTTTTTTTATTTTAAAGGGGGGTTCGGGGGCTGCCTTGGAAAGGCTATGCAAGTCGTGATAGGTACACACGATTTCCATCTCGTTCCCCCCTTCGTTCCAGAGCCGCCCCGGATAAGGCCTTTCAGCTTCTCCCCGGACCTTTCTCTGGGCGACTCTGCCGCTGTGACGTGTGCCGTCAAGAGGGGCAGCGTTGGTCCCCACACGCTCACGTGGCGAAAGGACGGTGCAGTGCTCCCGCAAGAGCGACGCATCAGCGTCAGTCAGCCGTCGGACGTCATGTCCATACTGGCGCTCAGGAACATCCAGCCGGGGGACGTCGGCAACTACACCTGCGTCGCCAGCAACGCCCAAGAAGAGCATAGGATGACAGCGCTCCTCGTAATATCAGGTACTCGGAAGGACCACGCTTGCATGGCTTTATTTGTGCCTGCTCCAGCAAGTCAGGGCGATGGCAGCGAATGGACAAGTCCGTGAAGGGCGCCAGCAGTTGTTCGCAAAACAAGCGTCGCGACATATTCGCTTGTGATGGTTTTGTTTTAGCCTGGAGCGCGGTGGTGAGCAGTCTAAGTCGAAAGCCTTTCACTTCCACGGATGCTATATCGTCGGCATGTGAGGTCCATTTCTAGCAAATTTCAGCGAATGTGTTTGTGCGGGAGAATTCGCACTATCCTCCCTCATGCACGGAGCGTATTGCTAACGACAGCCAAGCATCACGATGAGAGCATCACGCTTTATATTGCCTGTTACTCTTCTGCCTTTACATGATTTGACATACCGAGCAAAGGTTTGACGTATTTGCATTTTGATCGCCTGACACTCTTTTAAAAGAGCTGTTCACAGTTGCGACGCCGCCGCTGGAGCGTACGCGTCATATTTTGAATATCCGTGGGCTCATCAAGCTACTCACAGCTTGTTGCCTTGACTTCGCGCAGCATTTGTTGCGGAATAAAATTTCGGCTCAATTAAATTTAGTTCAGACGCTAGAGCATGATCGAATACTTCGCATGAAAATTCATAAGAAGCTCCATCACATAGTGTGTACGAGTAGTTCTGACGTTTAATAACAGCTGCAATGATGCTTTGTCCGGACTGAGCAGTGACGCCAACAGCTTAGTATCTTGGCAGCGTAGTTACCTACAGCGCAGCACTAGACAGCGCCCTAGGTGCCTGCTCTCTAAACACGAATACCTGCATGTAGGGGAGTAAAAAAGGGAAACTGCCTTCTCGCGTATACGCCCTTTTATAAAATGCAGTGCGCTAGAGGATGGCTTACCCCCTTTTTACTTCTTTCGGTTTAGAGTTTAGTAGATACAACTGCGTTTTCCCTCAGGCAGCTGTGGATGCTTTTCATGTGGACGCGCGGCATAAATGCTATGTGGAGTGAAGGGTGGGCGATCTTATGAATGTTTCATCTAAAGTAACACGATGCGCGTACGACTGGCATAGTGCGCGCTTATGTGAGAAGCGGGCTGTGGTGATGCAGTACATCGGGCGATGTCGAATCATGAACCGAAAAAGACGGAACGTTCAATAGCCCCCCCCCCCCCCTCTCTCCTCCCCTTTTTTAACAACAGCGCTGCGGCAAGCGGCACGAAGGATATGTTTTCGGATGCCAGGCCTCGCGAGACACTTCCCAAACAGACTACTATATGACGCGTAGACACAAGCGCGAAACGAAAGCGCCAGAGCTTATCTGATAAGAAGAAAATGGCCGGCGGTTTAGCATTGCTAAGCACGTAATATTGTACGAAAGCAGTTTTTTTTTTTTTTGCAGGTGGACACCACCGCCACGTACCTGAGAGCGCGATTGAGGTGTCCACTGATTCAGGGTGCAAGTTATGTCCGTCTTCAAGTTTTTCATCGTCAATGCCAATTTACCCAACTTACGGCGGCCTATGCTCCACTGCCGCGTTTCTGCGGCAATGTTGTCAACGCCAAAGCGCATTGCTCCAGTGCCATGTTTCTGCCGCAGCGTTGTCCACGACAGCGTATGCAGCGCACATCTTTCTGTCACTACCGCCACATAGCTCAAACCGCGAATATTAGTTTTATAGTAGTATGAGTTGATGACGAAGACGATGCGCAATGCACAGCGCGGGAGTGTACTGCAGTTTAACACGAGGCGTGATCGGCTGCGGCGATAGCCTATAGTGATCTCGCGCAGTGGCCAGTGAAGCTGATCTGTTCGCGCTCCCGTGGGTGGGAATCATAGCCACGGATATATATTTGATTTATTTTTATTTATTTCGCTTGGGAACAAATCCACAAACATCGCTAGATCTTGCTCGGGGTTTGCACATCGCAATAGTGCTTTTGCACTGAAAGTACAAAAAAATTGCGGCCTGGTCGCAAGCGTCGGGTCCACACCCCGCGTAGAAAGCACTCCTCTTCTCGGCCATCGAAACCTCGACCCTCTCGCCGCAAAGCACAAGCATCGGGTTGCACGAGGGAGTCCGCCACCGAAGACAGCTATTTGACACTGCTCGGCACTCGTCCTATTGTCTTGCGGCCTCATTACGGCGACGTCGGTCGACGCGGTGCGCGTACGGCGTTCTTGGAGCGGCGTCAGGAGCTGCCGCTGTCGAGGTCAGCGCGCAAAACGAAAGTTCCCCGGCGGACGCGGCTGCTTCCGCGGGACACGCAGCGGCTGACGCTCCTTTGTGATAGAGCAAGGCAAACTGTTTGGTTTGCATCGATGCATAGAGGACAGTTTCTGAGGTAAACGATCTCTTCGTACCGAAGATGTGCTGTCATCATCTCCGGGTGATTGATCATATTACCAATCAGCGAGGAAAGTGGAAAGGGGGGTGGGAGATGGGAGGGTTGATGATGCACAGCCTTTTCTGTCGCTTCTTCACCCCGGAAGCGGATACAAGTCTGGAAGGTTTCTTTCTAACTGGCATCTGTTAGTGGTCAACTTGTGCTCTGATCCTTACAAAAATGGCTCGTGTTTAAATTAACTAGCTACTGACTTTCTACACCAGATCCTAATGAGACTAAATTGATTCCTTGATGACTATTTGTACTGAGGTTACAATTTTATTTCAACTTTTCTAAAACGTTCACGCAAAAAGGCTAACGAGACGCTTTCACGAAACCATCAACGGATCAGGAACTTTCGCAGAAAGAACATTTTATTATCAGGACCACCAATTGTGTGAGCAAAGAGCAAGTGATGAGGTCGTGAAGACATTGCACCATCGCACACACATGCAACACCCGTACATTCACCTGATTCAATCTCGCTGCTCATTCTCGCATATGCCAGGTATGAAGCGTGCCTCTTGGAATCTAGGCCGTTACCCTTACCCAGCATCGGTTATCTTACGTTCGCAACACATCCATTACTACTTGATTTCGACTAGCATGTCTTTAACCCGCATTTTTAGTTTTTAGTGCGGTAGCACTAACAGGCGCATTTTCGATTTCGGATGCACGTAAGTACTACGTCCCTGAAGCCTGTTTTGTGGCATGCGGCCCACCGGGTAGTGGGCAACCTGCCTACACTTCGCAGGTCTTCACCTGGGTGAAGGCCTTCAAGGTAAATGCTTTCAGGCTAAAAACTTTATGTTAACGACCTTTAGGGTGAACGCCTTCATGGCAGCATACAATGTGGCAGAAGACGCCGCTGCGTCCAGCGCTACCATTGGCTACGGCGTCGGCCAGACTCCCAGTAGTCCTCGCGAAAGCGCACGACCTCCGGCACACTTTGGCGTGCAGCTCGGATAGCCTCTCCTCAGCTTTCCTTCCACAATGAAACCGACCTACTAACCAGTATTCGAAAATTGTGTTACGTATATACATTGCCCGTAAAGCCTAAAGTACCTCACCAGACGGTTGACGAGTTCTTAGGACATCCTCAACGGCGATGGGAGGCAGTAGTGTGCTGCCGTTGGCATGGCAGTTCAGGTTGGCCGCTGTGAAGTCAAGGAGGGACGAGGACGACATCACGTCGTTATAGCTCCGTTCACCTCCAGCAAGTTCCAGCCCAGAACATTACCGCCCGTTTAAGACAAGCTGGATGCGGATATAGCAGCCAGAAAGCGGTCTCTGGTGCCTCGGAAATGGCATTAGGCCGGTCTTCGGATATCCACTGCCCGCAAATGGATTAGTCCATATGAGAATCCCAGCTTAGATGCGGCTTCCGCTAATAAGGCGGGCGCAGTTACGCGTTCTATGCACTTGTGTCGGTTGCGTAAGTCTCTTAACCAGGTCGAACGTCATCCCAATCAGCTTCTTGGAGCAGGCCCATCTAGCATGAGCGTGAACGAAGAGGAGTTGAGATACCTTTTTTTGTTTCAGGGAGGGATGACTTTATAAGATGTTTAGGGCACCAGAAAAACGATATTTTGTGCGATGTCAGTGCACGTTAAAGATCCCCAGGTGGTCGAAATTATTCCGGAGCCCTCCACTACGGCACCTCTCTATTCTTCATTTCTTCTTTCACTCCCTCCTTTATCCCTTCCCTTACGGCGCGGTTCAGGTGTCCAACGATATGAGACAGATACTGCGCCATTTCCTTTCCCCAAAAACCAATTATTATTATTATTATTATTATTATTATTATTATTATTTTCGAACACTGCTGCACCGTATGAAGCTGTAGCTGTAGAGCATAAGAAAAAAAAATTATGGTCAATTTGCGTGGTTAGGCCAAACGCGAATTGGCTGCGCTAGCATTTCGGTTTTCACCTCGGTTTCGGTGTTCAGGTCCAGTGTTCACGGATGGCAGTTGTTCGGATAGCAGCGATAAGTGGTTAATGTACATATGTGCAGAATTGGTCACTCTCTACATTCATGGATCCCTGGGTGTCTTCCTAGCACTCCTGGTGCAGTGGTGCAGCGGTCAAGCGATGTGCCGCTGCCCTTCTATAGTAGCAGTAATAATAATAATAATAATAACAATAATAATAATTGGTTCTTGGGGAAAGTAAATGGCACAGTATCTGTCTCAAATATCGGCGGACACCCCAACCGCGCCGTAAGGGAAGGGATAAAGGAGGGAGTGAAAGAAGAAAGGAAGAAAAAGGTGCCGTATTGGAGGGCTCCGGAATAATTTCGACCACCTGGGGATCTTTAAAGTGCACTGACATCGCACAGCACACGGGCGCCTCTTGTGTTTCGCCTCCATAAAAACGCAGCCGCCCTTCTATGGCAGGTACTGTCATCGGGGGGACTTGGGTTGCTTCGGTTGGTTTGCGATCCATGTGCGCCTGGAGAACAACACGCAAACAGTTTGGGGAAGTTAGTGCTCATTTGCTAGCATGTCCCTTACAGAAGTTCGAGAAAGACGTGTTTAGAAGGTTATGACCTAGCGGTAACTCTATTTTAGAGAACACAATGGTCAGCGTACAGGCAAATGTTTGTGAATACGTGAAACGATAGATCCGTGATGTATGACAAGAAAAGTGGACGAAAAGTGTAACTCATGACGTCTGATAAGACGTGCAGTGACGGTTGATCTATAGTCGCATTGAAATCTGCGAATTCCGAGCGTTTGTAAAGACACCCAGTTAATATGAGTAGCGTTCTTTAATACAGAGCTAAATTAACAGCTAATGCAGGCATGTCCCCTTCTCAACCCCGCCACGGCGGTTGTAGAACCAGCAGCAGTTTTGCGCGGGCAGGCCCAAGTTTGCTGAGGTTGTTTTTTTTTCTGCATTGCGCCAGTTTTTACGTTGCATGCTCCCTCAAGGATCTCACAAGGGCTCGATGTGGGCTGGATGTGAAAACGTGGGCTCGGTTGGCCCTTGTAATGCATACATGGGAACCGTGTAAGATTCGGCTTACCCACAGGATCCCCACGGGAGGCCCGTTTCAGCGGCTGCGACCACCTCATTGGCTCGCCGCTACGGTGGGCACTGCCAGTGAAGCGTACGTAGACACACAATTCCGCAGCTCAGAAGGGTGGCGAGCTCGTAAGCACGCGCAGAAAGGCCCGATGAGGCGCACGGAAACACAAAAGAAGACGGTTTAGCACGGCATGGCTAAGCGCGGAATATCGTGCAGTAGAACCATTTTAAGGTGGGCACTTAAGTTCCCTACGTGGTATGAATGTGAAAGCATCGTTTAACCTAAAGGCCTTTACAATAAAGGCCTTCTACCTTAAGGCCTTTACCCAGAAGGCATTTATCATGAAGGCCTTCACTCTAAAGGTTTTTAACATAAGGTATTTACCCTAAAGGCCTTCTACCTAAAGACCTTTACAAGGAAGACAGTAATAGAGCGCGATTTGAAACTACGACCTCCTCGTCTCTCTTCCTTCGTCCGAGTTTCAAATCGCGCTGTATTATTCAGTCGCCAGTGATAGTTCGAAGGGTGATGCCACTTGAGACAGAAAGCGTCACCTACACTCTAGCAGACCAGAGAATATCCAATCTTTGGTCCTACATGGTCGACACGAATTGCATGCGGCTATTTCAGATACGGCCATGAAAAAAAAAAAAGACACTTTTTTTACCATGTTTTCCTCGTTCCAAGCCACAAACGCGCCTTTTTCAAATTAGAGAAGCGCAATGCGCGACAAATCGGCTCATCCAAAAGCATTGCTGGCGCCCAGCTTTAAGGAAATTATCAGGGAAGCCGGTAGAAGCGTTGTATGACATTAGACGTTTCCGATGCTAACATGAGGGCCGCGGCCATGGTTCTGAACGAACGAACGAATGAATGAATGAATGAATGAATGAATGAATGAATGAATGAATGAATGAATGAATGAATCAATGAATAAATGAATGAAACTTCTGTAATTTACTTGTACTTTCCATTGTTAGCATCAAGGAGGTGTGGGAGACACAGAAGGCGTCTTTTCAAGCTTCTTCTGTGTCTATGTTTTTCTCTGCGCTGATATCACTTAAAATGAAAGGATCATTAGTGGTTTATGAGTGCATGCCAGATGTCCGGAGGCGCTGCAAAACAATATCGTATTGCTCTAGGCATTGCGCCAGACGTGTCGTTTGAAGGTTGTGTGGACGTTCTGGGTGCGCCGTAAAAGACACCGGTTCGGACTAGCTCGGCTTGCCGAGATTCCACGGTAAACCCTCCTGCTCAACAGCGGCACTCCACTGCGGGCATGATGCATGTTTCACGCCTACACCCAAAAGCTTCCGGAACATTCTCACTGCCGAGTTTCTGGAGGGCTCCAGGACGACGAATGCAGATCGTAGAAGTTCCTTGACCACTGGACCTTCGGAACTACAAGCCAAGATACGGCCACGCCTGTGACATGATTTACAGAGACGCAAGGGTTTTCTCCTATGCGCGCACGGACGACGTTGTTTCTCACTGCGTCTAGTAGATGGCGCTACGTTACTCCATCGCAGTCCGACACGAAGACGGGCGCCCTTCGACGTGCCTCTCGAGACGCTATCGCTCTCCTTGTTCGGCAGCTCTCCTCGTAGACAGCGAATCTCGAGATGCTCTTGTCTCCTTCCGCGACGGCGTTCGAGTGGCGGCGACGGAGGAGCCCATTGTTCACTCCGTAATCGTCGCGGAAGAAACAATGACACTCCTCTGGGGACCGGCGATGCGCCTCGCGGTTGCCGCTGCGTTGCTGTCTTCGACTTGGAGCCGAGGTAAGGAAGCCTTGGCCATCGGTTGTGCTGCCGTTAACCCTACAGGGGGCGAAAATTTCTACGCACGCGATTGTTATGCGAACAATGAGAAGAAAAAAAGCAGTGCATCATTTTATTACAGCTTACTCGCTTTCGTGACAACTCTCCTCGATTTGTTTTTGCTGCCATTATGTGAAGGTTGGCCTTGGCCTAGTGATAATGAAAGAGTTGCGTCCTTGCAGTCTTCCTACATTTAAATCCGAAAAGTGTAGTTGTTTCATACTGAGCTCAAACAACGGCTGTAAATCGTTTTCGGCACCCACTTGCGAAGTCAATAACTCCTCCTGTCGGGATTGCGGTTTCACGGGTGACTTTTGGCATGCGCCACAACGAATCCTGACGGAGCGCAACAAATATTCCACGGCGCTCGGACGAGTTCTCCTGATATATATATATATATATATATATATATATATATATATATATATATATATATATATATATATATATATATATATATATATATATATATATATATATATATATATATATATATATATATATATATATATCCGCTTAGCGGCAGAAAAACATTGGTGAAGTTAGGACAATAACTGTTTATTCTGGTGTCATTCACACTGCCGGTACGATAGTAAGATTGCACATTAAACTCCTAACAACCTTTTTTTATTACTAGACAGAGTAGTATGTACATTAATAAACAACACTTCGCAACTACGCGCGGTCCAACAGGTTTATTACTCGGAACGTGCCGTACCTTATAAAGGCGCCTTCAATACCCTGTTTTGCTGTTTGACATGAATCGTTAGGAACTCAAAAGCAGCCATACACATTCATAAACAACGGCTAGAATCCACGCGCTCAGTGGGCATTCATTGCGTTTAAAGCATGTGTTGTAACCCACTGAACGTGTAGGAACCTGCGGGCGGCACCCTTGCACAAATACCAGAAACCACAGATCCAGGTACCCACAGAGTTATAAGAGACTAAACAGAATCAGCGTGTCTCGCGAGGCAAGTACACAGTCGTGCTGAGCATGGCTTCGAACGCAGCGCCGGCGACAATAGTGCGCTTTGCGTTTTACAGTAGTTGCACGTGTCGTGATACACACTGAAGACACTGAAGAAAAGCTCTCTCTTCTGCTACCTATAGAAGCACAAATCCTAACCACCACGTACATCACTCTAGTCGCTTCATGAAGCAAGCTCCGACCACAGCTACCGTGTTGCAAGTCGTACTGAGCGCGACTGTACCCTGTCATTTCTCTCTTTGTTGAGTGAAATGTCGGATCACATCAAGGCGAGCCCCAGTCGGTGCTATGTCCACTCTCTGAATCCCATCTTCTATGACGCCGTGGCTTTCAGGGCTGCCCCCTAGAATTCGACCGTTCGCCGCCCAAGAAGACCTGTCCCTGGGCGACTCGACGGTCCTCACGTGCGCCCTGCGGCGCGGAAGTCGGGGTCCGCACGACATTGTGTGGCTGATGGGGGACGGCTCTGCGGTGTCCGAAGAAGGAAGAGGGGGCCGTGTGAGCGTCCACCGGCAGTCGGACGTGATGTCCATCCTCGCGCTCACGGACATCGCGTACGAGGACGCGGGCAGCAACTACACCTGCGTCGCCTCCAACGTGCACGGATCGGATCGACGAACCGCGGTGCTCCAGGTGTCAGGTAACCGCTCGCGCGTGGCGTCTGCGGCGTAGTCCGCACATTTTCCAGTGTGCCCGTGAAAGGGACGTGGGCTGATTTCACGATGTATCATCCGGGCACAGATATCTCCAGGACGCGCCAAAAGCGATCTGGCCGCATAGGTACCACTCTTCCAACTACCACCTCAATTGGCCAACGGACATAAGAGGTTAAAACAAATTTAGCCTCCATAAGACTGGCCTCAAGCTACCGGCTTATAACAAAAGCTGCTGACTTCGCCTGCCGCTCACGGGCCCTAGAGAATTTGGTCCTGATAGTACACTGTCCGCACAGCTTCAGCTGTGCACAGGATAAGCACAGCTGCAGAGAAGGAGGTATATTGGCTTCTCAGTCTTCCCTGTACCCTGGTACAGTCTTCCTTGATACAGCGTATGGTACAGCTGTATGGTAAAGCGCACCCTGTATGCTGTACCATAATCCAGCACTAGGACAGCGTTTGGTGGCCGTAATACACTCATTTCTGCCGTCTGTCGTGAGTAGATCGCGCCACTGCCCTATAGTGCCGTGACACAGTCGCTTGCTCCGCGATCCGCGATGGTGTCTGATAACCTTTTTAATAACGATGCTTGGGCGACCTTCTCCGAGATGGATGGCATCAGCGTCTTCGTGTAGTATGCTGAAAACGAAAACATGTGCGCTTCCCTCGTGGTTGATGAAAATTTATCTGTGCGAACAAACGAATGGGTGCTCTCGGCAATGCGTTCTGCTCTACGGTCGTAAAATCCAAGTGGTGCTACACCATGCTGGCTTTGAGGTGACCGCTATCACAGCCTGTGCGAGGGGCCGCTTTGCTCATGTCGCTGTCATATCTACGTGGACGGGATCAGAAATTCTGGGAGTTTTTTTTTTATTCGTTTATGTCGTGCTTTCAGCTTCCAGGGAAAGGCTTCTGGGTGTGAAAAGAACAGTGCATTTTATACCAAGCTAGTCATATTTCACGCATTAGGGGAGGACGCAATATAGTCTGGACTCTGGAGGGATGAAAAATGGGCATTTTTGGCCTGTGAACAATCGTAATACCACTGCTACAGCAGATTTTCATGCTGGATGCGTGCAAAGAAAGTAACCTCCCTCAACTTAAGCATTTCGCATGTGTATGTATCTGAGCGGGCGTGCGTTTGATTGCCAAAGAAGAGCACATCGAAAGATGGTTTGGTTTATGGGGGTTTAACGTCCCAAAGCGACTCAGGCTATGAGAGACGCCGTAGTGAAGGGCCCCGGAAATATGGACCGCCTGGGGTTCTTTAACGTGCACTGACATCGCACAGCACACGGGCCTCTAGAATTTCGCCTCCACCGAAATTCGACCGCCGCGGCAGGGATCGAGCTCGCGTCTTTCGGGCCAGCAGCCGAGCGCATTAACCACTCAGCCACCGCGGCGGCAAATCGAAAGATGCCGGTCGAACAAAAGAAGTCTCGAAACTACGCTAAAGCTGCGAAAAATGACTCTAGCGTTTTTTTTTCTCTTTTTGCTTTTTATTGTTGTGGTGGAACAGGAGTGGGCGGATACCTGTTTGCAGCGATTTCTGGAAATGTTGGCTGGTACTAACTATAGTCTTCATCGGTGACACCAGCAGGTTTACTCATCAAACAGCGCGCCCTGTCTACCGCCTTCGCTTGAATTCGACGTTCCGCGTGATGCCAAGAGGCGGCGCTAGTTGTCCACTGACAGCCCCGCTTTGCTTCGTTTCGGACTGTTCCTCGCCGCTGCGTGCCAATGGGCTGGCCGCAATCGAAGTGCAAAGCCGTGCTCGGAAGCTATCCTGTGCTCGTCTACGTCATCCGAGCGGAGTCCTTTCGGTGTGTGGCTACAATGGACGTTCCCTGGCGTCTGTTCACCGCAATCTTAATTGTTGGTTTCGCCAGTGCTAAAGAGGTTGACGTGGGTAAGTCTGCATAATTACTTGCTAGCGTCACTAGTAACATCTACCAACCATGTCGTGGGCAACTTCGAAATAAGACGCCCCTGCGCCCGTCAGATTAAGACTAGCGGCATTAAACAGTGGTTCCTAAAAATGTCCAAAAGGTCATGCGCATTTGAAATGTATGAGCTCATAATACAGGCATGTCAAATGAAAATTTTTTGGTAGTAATTCTTGTCTGCGCCGTGTTAGCGCTATTTGTCGAGAGGTCAGTTCATGAGCGCACAATCGGAGATATACACAGCAGAGCACACAAAATTTGTGCACGAGTTTGTCTGCATGTTAATATACCAAACGAATGACTGCATCTCTAAATACAGGTTACGTTACGTTTGTTTAGAAATCATTCTTAAAATCATTCTTAAAATCATGCTTACAAAGAGAAAAAGGGGGAGGAATGGCGTCTGCTAAGCTGTCTGAAGGGGAGGAAAAGGTGGCAAGATACATGAACTACTTGACGCCGTGTGGAGAATTTTCTTTTACTTGGCGCGTTTTCTTAAGACCGGCCCCCTAATCACAGTTCGAATTTCGCGCCAGGACGCCTCGTACTCCAGCTGGTGAAGTTCCCCAACGACCCCACGCCAGGCGAAGACGCCATATTCAGATGTGTCGTGAAAAGCGGGACAGCTCCGTTCTACTTCACGTGGCTCAAGGATGGACAACGCTTAGCCGGAACCGGAAATGAACGACTGGTGGCCGCAGTGCTAACGGAGCGCGTGGCGACACTGACCGTTCGGCGGTTGGGCCTCGAAGACAGCGCGAACTACACCTGTACGGCGGCGGACTCCACTGGTGCGGAATCTTCGGTTACTGCATCGCTCGGTATTTCAGGTAACCACCGGCATTTCATGTCACTCTGTGAATGGATTGTTCCGCACCAGAATATATAATTATAATTGGTTTTGGGGAAAAGCAAATGGCGCAGTAGCTGTCTCATATATCGTTGGACACCTGAACCGCGCCGTAAGGGAAGGGATAAAGGAGGGAGTGAAAGAAGAAAGGAAGAATGAGGTGCCGTAGTGGAGGGCTCCGGAATAATTTCGACCACCTGGGGATCTTTAACGTGCACTGACATCGCACAGCACACGGGCGCCTTAGCGTTTTGCCTCCATAAAAACGCAGCCGCCGCGGTCGGGTAGAGAGATTAAGTTTTTGCCTGTTTTCCGAATTTATGGGATTCGCAGCGGTTGCTGTCCTTGCACCCGTTTTGGTACCAGCCGTTTCATGTCGCCCGTGGCGCATGTGTCTGTTTTTTCTCTATGTAAAACTTTGTACAATAGTGCCAGAAAACACCGATACGACGAGCATCCCGCAAACAAGATAACACGGTCCTCCAGCGTCCGTGCATTATGCACGGAACAGATCGTTATGGAACCGGCTCTAAGTCACTCATCAGAGTCGTTAGCAAACGCAGATGTTTTATTAGGAAAGATGCAGTAATTGTCGCGCTCCGTATGGACGCCTGGGCAGCACTGTGAGGGAAAGAAACTGAGGGGTTAAGAGGAACCCGAGAGAAAGGGGCGCCGTAGTGGAGGGATCCGGACAGATGTCCACCTCCCGCAGTACAGCGGTGTCTCGCATTTCGCCTCGATTAAAATGCGATCAGCGCGGTCGATTCGATCTCGCGACCACGTGCTCAACAACGGAATGTGACGGCCACTGAGCCATCGCGGTGAGTGCTAGTTATAACAATAGCGTTTATCTGCGCGATCATAGGTGAGAGATACATACAGTATTGTGCGATGCTTTCCACTGCCGAAAACAGATGGCGCCACTGCCGCCATTCAGCGAAAAAACGTCGTCTGCGGGTTTTGGTTCGCCGATCTCTACGTAGACGATTACGTTTTCGCATCATGCACGGCTCAACTAAGTCAGTACCGTTGTCAAACTTGCTACGGTACAAAAGTTACCTTAATACGCAAGCTCTGCGTGCAGTTTCATCGCAAATGAGCCAGCGGTTGAGGCGGGGAAACTTTTTCAAGTCTTCACGATAAAAACGCACAATACTGTAGTACAGCGCAGAAGGAGGACCCCGAGCTCCCCATTCTAAATAAATTTCCTATTAGCGAACATATTAAACGAATAAAAATTATACTGGGAGTGCAAAAATAGGTAAGAAAGAAGCATATATGAAGACGGGAGCATACAGAAGAAATAAGCCAGAAATAGAATACAACTTAAAGGTCACCACTGACGATATAGAGGCCACACATTCGTCCGAAAGATCGTGTGCCGAACACTCTTCGTTTGAGTTACTACCAGAGTGAGTGCAATCACGTAGCATTATTAGCTCAGGGGATATGCTGAGCTCTCAGTGGCCGTAGGCGGCATATGACATGGCGAACTTGAATGGCAGGAAGAGACTTTTGACCTGCACTGAAGCTGGCTGCTGCTGATGTGACACCTATCACTAGATCTTGGACTCACGCGTGGTGCAGCGAATCTGTTCGTCGGTGCAATTTACATTCCACCTGGGTTCTGCACTTGCTTAACAGCTCATTACTGCACATCCTTAGATTGCCTAACCGTTGCTGTAATGTTGTTACCAGCTTTTTATGCTGCTCCCGTGTTTCGAGCTCTGTCCGCTTCAAAGAGTTTTAAGATATTTTCAGAAAATACTGAAACAGGGGAACTTTCCTGACAGGTCGCCTCGCGGGGAGTTGCCTTGCGACGCGTTGCCCAAGTTGCTCTGCCAGCGACATATTCTTCAAACTTCTTCCGTCGTTTGAGAAGAAAACAGAACGCTCACTAAGACACTGACACCAGTAAGCTTTTTTTGTTTTTCCAGGCTCACATATGGTATGCCGACGTCTTCGTCAGTCGTCTTCGGTCCGCTTCTTCGGTTTGCCCACGTTTCCCGCGCTTGTTCCTACTTCTCCTTGGCATTCATAGGTGGCGCCACCCACCCAGTTCTCGGCCAACGTTCCCGACGCGATGCTCACGCTTCCCTCTACGTCAGACTATGAAGAGGTACGGCTGCAGCGGGAGCGTCGCATTTGTA
>JARKHS020010023.1:0-29840 GCA_030143305.2 Amblyomma americanum | reverse complement strand
ATGCTGCCGCAATGTCTATTCTTGAGTGAAAGTCCAGTCTAGCACCTAGCCGCCAGATTCAAATTATCTGGTTAAATAGGCGACGCCCAGTATACTAGCCTACACGTGGGAAGGGGGCAAAGGTAGAGATAGAAAGTGGAGAGAGGAAGGTAGATGACTTTTTCACATGTCCGTACTCTGTAACTAACAGGGCGCACTCGGCACACTCTGAAAGTTTACAGCCTTGAACTCAATCCTGAGTTTTTCAAAGAATTTAGAAGCGCTTCCACAGCTGTCCTCTGCGATGAAGCTTTAGTCCAAGGACAATAAACAATACAACAATGGTACAAAAATATGCTACATAAGCATGGCATCTCAAATGAGACTATTCGAACACCGTGGCGCTTCAGTTTGGAGGAGTTTCTAGCGCAAGCGCGCTGGTGCCGTGTGATATGCGAGCTTGCTCGCAAGAATCGCTGTCAGTGCGCCATATGGCGCCACGGGCCGGCGTGGTGTTGGCGCGCGCCTTCCCGGTAAGGACCAGTTAACGCCACGTGCCGGCGTAGTGTTATCGCGCGCCTGCCCGGTAAGGAACAGTTAACGCGTGTGCACTGGCGGCTCGAATGCAGCTACGAGCTGGCGCTCGAAACGGAGAGATCATTTTTAGTCGCCCCTCTACATTTCACTCGTTAACTGTGCTATGACCGGAAACAATGGTGTCAAAATCAGAAGAAGCCTCCACAAGTGCCGTTGCCGATTGCTGAGAACGCGATCTCCTTCGGAAACGACAAGCGATATCTTTAATCTCGTAAGCTGACCCAAGTGTGATCAACTAAGGAAGCTCCAGGCGAGATCTTTCACAATAGAAGACGAGATTGAATTACATGCAGTCCTTCAGCTACCACATGCATTTACAGCCGCCGCGGTGGCTGAGTGGTTATGGCGTTCGGCTGCCGGCCCGAAAGACGCGGGTTCGATACCGGCCAGCTGCCCTTGATTGTCTCGACATGCACACTCTTTTCGATACACCGGCGCAGGCTTCGCGTTGGAGGTTTCTGCCTCTGAAGCGCTCTGCTAAGTTAGCACAAAATAGAACATACCTTGGTCGACTCAAACAGCTGTTATTCATTTTAATGAAACTAATTTTAAAGTAAATAATAAGTTTGCCTGCTAAGTTACAGCCTCTAATTTCATTGCATTTCTAAACTACTTGATCAGAAATGTACTGCATTGTGCTGAAAATTAATAAAAATGTATTTAAATTCCTGTTATTTCAATACAGTAAATCAACTACTGCAATGTCTGAAAGCGTGCATTTTGGGTGCTGGTTTTCTGGCTCACAGAGGTGTTTTATTAATACACTGCGAAGCAGTAAGTGAAAGTTTCAGACGCACTACACTGCGAGTGGGACCCCAAGCTGAACTTAACGTGCAATATATGTGTGTGAGCAATGTGCAGGTGCACTGGCCAAAGTATTTCTCACAGCGCAAGTATGCGTCCTAGAAATGCTGTTGTGATGACGACCAGAAGTCAATATGCTCCTGAAGAAGAAAATTGACGCGGGAAATGATGCTGGGTTCTTAGAAACAAGAGTTTATTTTTTTTTCAAGGATCTAGCCTCTTTGACGCCTTTGAAAATCCGACGCCTAATTAAGCCTTGAAAAGAAACCTGTCTGTTCCCATTTTCTTTCTTTTTGCTGAAATAATTGAGCTGAACAAAGTTATTGAACAAAGTGCATTTCTTCCGCTTGTGCACCCGTGATGGCCTGGAGTTCGCTTCCGAGGGCTGTGTGTTCGTCATCAACTGGATCATCACCACCGGTGGTGTCGGTTTTGCGCACGTTTTCCTGTAGCTGTTGAAATAGAACAAAAATGACAGTTCCGTGAAGCATGCATGTATTCGTCTTGCTTATAGCAGCTGGCAACAGGTTGAACTTTCAATTCTGCGTTTTTGTGATGCTTCTAATTACAATTACACCCTTTCTCCATAATTGTGGATACTTTCTGAAAATAATACAAGCATAGTAAGGTTATCTTATCATTTCCACTGGCTTGAAAGCTTGAAGGCGAAGAAAGTGCTTCTAGATTTAGTCACATTCACACTGGACGACACAGCCTAATTCAAGAATACCAAGATATTCAACGGGTTATGCTTTCGTACGAAAAAAAAAAGTAATTGACAGCTGAAGTCTGCACATTGCGGTCTGGGTGCACCTAAATAAATAGCTGATTTACAAAAAAAGCTGAAGGTAAATCAATTACCATTACGATGCCAAAACGATATCATTCGATTTTTTTTGTCCGAGTTCGTTCACAACAATGATGTATCAAGTTCGTGGAAGAAGTCTTCAACCATTCAATGTGTATTTCTGCGTGCTTGTCAGATGAAGCTTTCATGCGCTTTTTTTCGTTGCTTCTAAACCGGCTATGCTTTCAAAATTGGGCTCGTCCGTGAGAGCGTTCGCGACTCTTGCTTTTGGACTGACTTGCGCAAGGATGAATGTTAATGAAGACGACGACATTCACATACAGCACGAGAGGCTGGAAGTTTAAAGGGCCTCTGAATGGGGCTCTCATAAAGTTGTGCTATGTCTGTGATGTTAAAGGACGCCGCTAAGTTTTAAAAGCTGAGTTATCTGTAGTGAAAATTTAAATTTCAGCGTCTTCGCGCCTTTCCGTTTCCTCTCGTCGCTTTATGCACGCTGAAAGGTCGGCGCATCTCCGCCGGCCCCACCTCTGGGGGAGAGCTTCCTGACCCGCTGGAGCTAAGCCGTTTATTCTCCGCCATGCTAGCTGCCTAGCGTCTGAAAGAATGTAACCAATAGCCATCTCTGAACTGGTATAGCAGGAGCGATGCAACGGAGAAGGGCGGGAACATGAAAAAGTCACCTGAAAAAGCATGCCAACTTTCTCGCGTGACTGTGGGTTTCTGCTGCGTGTGGAAGTGTATTATTCGCCTCAGGTGTTCATGACAAAAGAATGCAGTGATTGAGCGAGTTCATGTGCTTGCCGCGGAAGACGTTTCAAAGCCCCCTTAACACGCGGGATGTAAACTTGGGGTCTCTTTCAACTTGCTGTGCAAAAGGCTACTGAGTGGTGGCGTGCATTTTCTGTTTACGCCGATTGGTCATGGCTGTGAGGAACCTTGTACGGCTTCCTAAAGGAAGCTGCTTATATAACCAATTTCCTCATTGTTCTCTTTTCGTTGCAATATTTGTTCGACCTGTCACAAAAGCAAGTGACAAAGCCACTTGTTTTGTCTTTGTTCCCTCTATCCGTATTTCGGCTGCCATATTTAGTGGTTATGGGTTCTACTGTATTGAAGTTTGTTCTGGGGATACATGTTCAATCTGCAATAAAAACCTTCATTTTTGAACTCCACACTATGAGTCTGCTCGGCAAGGTCTAGCTTTACGCCAAAAGAAAAGGCTGTTCACTGTGGATTAGCAGCATGATACTATTTATGATCTATGCAAGTGCTACACAAACGGTCACTTTATGCATATTACACAAATAAAAAGTCCCCAAACACGTTTTCTCGCTCCTCATCAGCTTCAAGGGTCAAAATACTCATTTGGTCGAATGAAAAAGCTGATAAAAATTTTCCAAATGTAAAGCGATTATGCAAGGCAAGAAGCGTAAGTTCTTTATTGTTGGCGCCTTTCATAGAAAAAGCTTGAGCGCCAGACACGTTGTGCAGCGATCTTCCAACGGGCGTTAATCAAGCAGTTTATGACATCTATGAGGTAGCTTTTTGAGCACCTATTTGTCACATTTGTATTAAAGCACAGGAGTCTGCAGGCATATCTTAGTGAATAAGTGTCAGTAGAAAACTCAATATTTCGGGGCAGATCTTCCTGCCTTCTCTCGGAGTTAAATTCGCAAATAAGCTGCTGTGAAAACAAGGGAAGTATTAAATTATTATTCGCCCAGACGGCAAGCAGATGGCTTTTTCGGCTAGCAGAGTTCCAGAAACAAGAGCACGTGTTAAGAGTTGAACTAACCCGTCTGATTTCAGCACCTGAGGATACCAGGCCGCAATACCCTAGGCACTTTGGAATTCTTTGTATGCCGTATTCTGGCTGCATTAAGAGCCTTTAGGATTACCACTGCATTGTGCATAAAAAAGAAAAAGTTTGCGAAATATTCCTTTATGTCTGGCTTATAAAGCCGGTACCGTTGACTGTCTCCTCGTTATCTTTATCCACTGAGCACAACACATATCCACTGAAAGCATCATCAACATGATGTGTATCATCATTTTCTAAGTACCAGTTATGATATAAACATGGCTAGCACATAGCTGAATGACCGCACAGGTATGTCAAGGTGGCGATAAATTATGATATACCATGAAGAGGTGAATAACAAAAGGGATAAAAACAGGCAGCAACAAAAACTGCAGTTAGGCAAGAGAGCGCTTCGTAGTTCCCGGTATAAATAAGACGCACGGCAACAATGGAGAGATGCTAATTGTGCAAGGAAGGCTTGCCAAAGAAGCGCGATCCAGATAACCTGCGCAACATATAAAAGAGCAGGAGCCCAGGTACAGGTAAACGCAGCAACTGGCGTGAAACACATGGCACTAAAGGCAGTTACAGCGTAAGTATTGAATGCTTCTCGCAGAACTCTCTGTAAAATTATATGTGCCACAAAACAGACTGAGAGATGAAGATTACTGCTGTTAGGAGAGAGAAAGAATAATAAATGCGTCCAAACTGACTGTACCTGGTGTGTCATTGAAAATTTTAAGGGATTTTAAAAATTTGGCTTTTTTTATATATGGCTTTGGTGGCATAGTGTTACTAGTACTGGCGGACACCAGAAAACATGCATCGTCTTAAGTAGTAAGTTGGTTAATAACATTAAATAATTAATACTTTCACTATCACTGTCAGGCACCTATTTGCAATTACAGATTTGCGGCTAGTCAATAGTGATAGCAACATCTGTTTCTTGAATTTTGAAAACGAGATTACCCTTTGCGCTATGGCTCGACAGAACTCGGATTTTTCGACTAGTTGTTGCACTGGGGAGGCTGCTTTGCCGGCATGATTTTTGAAAGCGCATGTATTCTGGTGCGATGTCACAATAATTTGTTATGCCACAGCGCCGACGGTAATCGCGTTTTCAAAAATCTAAACACTTATTTAGCTCATACTAAAAACCTGGGCCTAATAGTTAAAAAATAATTACTGAAAATTAGTTAACCAGTTGATGATTTGAGACGATTCACTGGTTTTCTGCTGTCCAACAACACTGGTAATATTATGCCGCCAAAGCCATATTTTAGCTCAAAAAGCCTGTCTTTCAAAATTATCTGAAGTCTTGCCTGATACACCTCGCATATGAGGCCGATTTTCGTCATTATTGACACACGTAACTCACTCATGTGGTTGTGAAGCAACTCACCGTAACAAGCTGCATCATTAGAAGCGCTGAAGGTTAGTCATTTGAAAAACTTGCCTGAAGTTTCCTACGAAGACATCCAACACGCCTCCATATTTTCAGGAAGCAGCCGCTGATCAAATGCAGGTTTTTTCTTGGTGTAGTGGAATCACCTGCATGAAACGAGATCGAAACGCTATCACTTCATATTGCCTTTCGCGAAAGGCTACAAGAACGAAAAGTACAAATTGACCGCACAACTGCGTAACTAAAAACAAAATTTGCATGCCATTTTGCCGTTAAAAGCACGCGTTCAGATGAAATGAGCTGCACAAAATGCGCGCCCCATTATAAAACGGCGCTTAGTTTGTGGCAGCCGCATACTGGGCCGGTCGGTTCGTTGCTCTGCGTGACAGCGCCTTTTCTCACGGTTGTTCTGTGCTCGACGCTTGGCCTTCAAGCCGCATTCTTTAAGCTTTGACTTTAGTACCGTGGCTACTACCGACTTCTCTTCCAGAAGAATAGGCGTGGCCGATTCATCTAAGAAGTGGGGTGATTCAATCTCCATATTAAATGCAGTCAGGCTGATTCAAAACATACCAAAACATTACCCTGCGTTTCCGTACATTAAGCAATATGGTATTTCACGTATTGATACTTCGCAAACCCTTTTAATTATTGTGCACGTAAAAAATGCAGTAAAAACAAATATTGAACTCGTCCTGGAAGCCTTAATCTTCATCAGTAGACACCATGCAAGCCAGGGCAGGTGACGTTTGTATTGTACACACCAGTGTATTGTTGTATTCTACACACCAGTGCACAATACGCGGTGCCACTTGTCCTGGCTTGCACCTTTTTGCCTCACCCTATAAGGTAAAGCTTCTATATCCGGCAACATAGCACATTACCTTAACATGCCGGTAGAAAACAGAACGTAGAGAAGAAATCTCACGCAATCAGTTACTGTGCGCCATATACATTTTTTTTAATTTTTTGTGGAATCATTGTAGACAAGTAAGGTGTATTGTAATGTTTGTTGTTTTCTATTTTTATGTATGTACACTATTGTTGAGTGCGCGGTGAGCTTTATACTGCTTTTTTTTCTTTGTCTCGTTTTTTTATTTGAGGGAGATATTGTGCTGTACTGAAGCTTGTTGTACGCAAACATACTGTTGTCGCTGTATATTTGGGGCACTGGGTGCGACTTCAAGCTGCCTTAGGCAGATTTTTGTCCAGTGAGTCCCCTTTCTCGTGTTTAGTGAATGCTAGATAAACTTTCCATTTCAATTTCAAATCCTTTGACGTGTACAAAATGTTCGCCCTCTCAGGGCCGCTTTGGTAAGAGTGCTAAGAGAAGAATCCATGGTGTGGCAAAACTTTTTGTATAAGCCTCCTGCGTAGAGTATTTCAACATCAAGTATGTCGCACTATCAATAAATGGGAGGCTGCTGCCGCGAGCGGTCGTAGACAGGGATGAAGACGAAAAACGACATGGATCCCGGAATCTCCGCATGCGCTAGCAAGATAAGTTTTAATGAAAACCAATTCGCCCAGCTCGTTACTTATGAAGCTTTTATTTTCATCAGTCTCTGTTAGATTAAGGTTTGAATGGCATCAAAGAAATCATTACCAAGTTTAAAATTCGTTCCACCATTAAACAGCGTACAGAAGGCATCGCAAAGAATTTTTAATGTGTGTGCTAACAAGCTAGGTTACTGGAAACACCAAATCAACCATATTATCCCAATTTTAGCTACCTCTATGTTGACTGTATGTTGACATAGCTGTAGCAGCTGGATCATAATGTCATTAAGGGAAGGCGGGTTATGTCGACGACTTGTCATTGAATATCAGCGTGAGATTTATTGGTTTCTAGGACCGCTCTATCAGGTTCACTCGATAAAATATAACTGAATTTTAAATCTTCGTTGTTAATGTGAGCAAACCTATCATCTTTTTCTTTTGCGCAGACCTCCGCACTCTCACTACGAAGTGGTATATTTGTGCGTTGAGAAAGGGGGAGGGAGATAGGAGAGTAGGAGAAGTAGGATGGAGGGAAATGGCTAGAGGAAAACGAACTAGCAGGTGAGAGACACCAGGAGTTGGAGAGCCACAGCTCAGCCCGGCGAGACCGAGAGATATACGGTATTTTATGGGTGCAGCTCCGAGGTTGAGGGATATGACATCTAGAACGCAGCACGGTGGGAGAGATGAGGCACCGGGGTACGCGTGTTGTGCAAAAGGGTGAAGCGCGTGTTAAGCAGAACCTCGTAACACCTGTTATTGTCTCCTCACAACGCGCGGCCTAGCACAAACGTCTGTATACTTTTGGTGGACATTTATCTGTTAAATTTGACGTATGCTAATAATTTTTCGCACAGCATAACCGAAATATATACACTAACTACTTGTCCATGGATGTTGAATCATATGTTAAGTGTCACTGCAAGAAGCCGGCGTGATCATATCGCGTAAATGAGTTTTCATTCAGAAGACAGCACAATGCCTTCAAAGACTCCTGGCATTGCAACGAATGTTCGAACTCATTGAAGAGAATAACAGTTTCGCTGACCGAGCTAATTGATGCCTTCGATTTTATCCACTTTTCGCACCACCTTCTTAATCACTTCCGACTAAGAACATGCAATAAAAGAAACACGGCTCAGGTACTGGCCTGTCGCAAGACTGAAGACAGTGCCAAGAACAATAGTGAACACCGCTCCAATAAAGGACATCCAGAAGAACGACAGTTGATAGAGCGGGAACACGCCCGAGCTGCATAAAAGAGAATGCGAAGGGTGCTGTTACACAGCTGACATACGAGGAATGCACAAATGATGCTAGCGGTAGAAAATTCTGCCACAGATCTGGTGCTACCGGCGATGGCTCATAACGGGAGTACGCCCATATGAAGCAATTATTTCGCATAGCTATATGCACTTCCGAAGGCTAATAAGGACAAAACTTCCTTTATTCTTCTGGGGCTTTATTTTTCGTCTGCTGCTGTTGCTTTTTTATGCTTTATTTTTTCGTCTGAAGCTTTTCTTTTATTCGTCTGAACTTTATTTAGTATTTATTCGTCTTTATCTCCCTTTATTAGGCTCCTAAATTCATTTCTGAACGGCTTTGCGAATCAGCTTTTTACCCCTGGGTTCGGATTTAAAGACTTGCGACCTAAGTCACACCTCAACCAAGTCTTAGAGAGTCTGGCTTCGATAGCAGCGTGTGAGAAAAAAAGGGACGGGTTTCTGAACATTTCACACTGCTTTTTGAGCAACAATACACGTATGGCCATCTCACCATCTTGTACCTATCCACCGCACTAGCTTTCTGCGCTCGACAGGATTTCAAGAACTGCCTTTTGGCGATCATATGGACATAATTTTAGCTTAGAATTTTTCATGATGAAAAGCCCAAATATGAAATGAAAGCTGCTGTAAAATACATCGACAATTTGCTACATCCTGATGGGTTCCGCATTGTAAGGTATGATCAATTGGTATATGAAAGGTATTACATTTAATAAAATGCGATGCATTAATGCTTCCCTGTGAAATTATTCTGCTTACAGTCATGAACCAAAGGGCATTAAGAACTTGAACATTTATAACGCGGAGAAGTTTGCAGACTGCTGCAGCGTAATTAATCTGTAGCAACAGTGGCTGCTGAATGCAAACATTCACTTTTTTTCGCGTTCATCGTTGCACTGAGACAGCTGGCCAGATTCTACGCAGCCCTGTAGTGATTTATATTGGTGAGAAAGGCATGGCAAATATGCTAACGTGAGGAGCAGAACAATAATATTAGTCGCATGCAAACGTAGATTACATGGGAAGGCTACGGAAGACATTGCGATTAATATCCCCGTAAAACGCTCAAAACCTTCGGTGTTCTTCTTAGGACACAGGCGCGAAAGCTCTAGTGAAAGTTTTGACTTGGAATAAGGAATGATTTATGATTTATGATTTATAGGGATATAATGTCCCAAAGCGACTCAGGTTATGAGAGACGCCGTAGTGAAAGGCTCCGGAAATTTCGACCTCCTGGGATTCTCTAACGTGCACTGACATCGCACAGTACACGGGTCTCTAGAATTGCGCCTGCACCGAAATTCGACGCTCCGTGGCCAGGATCGAACCCGCGTCTTTCGGGCCAGCAGCCGAGCGCCATAACCACTTAGCCACCGCGGCGGCTTGAAATAAGGAACGAATATAAAAATTTCTTTCTATTTATATGCACACTTTGGTTTCGAACTACCCTTTATACTCGAGTGCGTACGCTTTGCCAGTCGGCAAACAATGTGTTGTTGACCTCTGGGTTGGGTTTTAAAGACTTGCGAACAAAGTCGCACCTCACTCAAGCCTTAGGAAGTCTGGTTCTGATAGCAGCGTGTGAGAAAAAAAAGGACGGTGTTCTGAACTCTTCACACTGCTTTTTTCATGATGAAAATCTCAAATATGAAAAACAAGCCGCTGTAAAATACATCGACAATTTGCTACATCCTGATGGGTTCCGCATTGTAAGGTATGATCCATTCATTTACGTGGGGAGCTCAATAGATGGATCACTTAACCGCGTTCTACATAGATCGTCAGTCCGGTGCTAAAGGTCATGCGTATAGAAAAATGCTATGGTAGCCCCAATTGCGTCTTTAAGATTATGCACAGCTGTAAGTCCGGTGCTAGTATTTTTTTGTGAGTATAAGAGTTCCACCTTTCAAAAAGCGATGAATCCACTTGTGCCAAAGTGACGCTGACTGTTTGATTTAGTCTCGTTGAATTTGGGCAGCGGTCCAAGGTCCCATACAGGAAATGCGATGGCGAGAAGCCAGAGAGGCTTCGGCCAAACGCGTGCCAAAGATGGAGTGCACACACTATCAAGCAGGCCCAAGCCGCTCCCTGGAAATCGAAATGCCAGTTGCATGTTTTGAATAATATTCTACACCACTCGGATTGTTTTTGAAGATAGTTTTCGTGTGTAAAACAATGGATGTTTCTGCAAGGTTCTACGTCAATTTTTAATCTTTGGGCTTTTACGTGCAATTATGCCGTTGGAGCAATGAAATTGTTGAAAACTACTAAAATTATTAAGCAAATTCTAGCCGTTAACTTCGTAACTCCTACAAATAGACAGGTATTGCCAATGGAGATTTGTATCTAGAAATATTGCGCCATTCTAAAACCAATGGAAGTGAGTGCGCAGCATGGCGCCTGCCATTCCACGCCATGCCCTGGTGCACGTCTGACATGACCGCTCTGCTACCCTGGATAGAGAAGAGAGCAGTAGCGAGGAGTTGCGTCTTTAAAATGCACTGCGCGAAAAAGCAAATAAATAACAAATAAATCGGCTTTGAGACAAGGTGAGCGTCGCAGCTGTGTCACTCTCGGCGGGCACCTCAACCACGCCGTGAGGAAAGGAACGAAGGTGGGAGTGAAAGTTGGAACAGAAAGCTAGGTACCATAGTAGAGGGCACCGGAAGAGCTTAGACCAGTTGGGAGGAAGAGGAGGAGAACTTTAGTGGGACAGGAGAGGCCTGCCTGGTTGTCGACCTGGCATGCTACTCCAGGTGAGGGTGAAAGAAGAGAAGCGTAGAGAAGGGGACGGTGAAAATAAAAGGAAAAGAGAAAAAGAAAGGGTGAATGGTGAAGTCATGCACCTCAAGCGTGACGGCCTGCTTATTATTTAACAACGGATCGGGTGTAGGTAGCAGCCTACGTTTAGAAATGTAATGGTGAGTAATTTTCCATATTTGGGGTTCTCCGACATGTCCCTATAAGATAGTGCGCACCTGCACCTTATGGCTTCCGCCGCCATCGAGGTTCATCAAAGTTTGCGGTTACGTTTCTGCAGCTGGACATTTTTCCCAATAAATCAGAATGGGCTAAGTTCTTTTAGTGTAGAAGTGAGTAAAGTCCTAAATTCTTGATGTTTGCAATTTTGACGGAACTCAACCAATATCTATAGATAACGAGAGGAGGAGGAGGAACGGGGCAGGTGGAGAGGCTTAAGCGATTTAAAATCTGGAAATATTGAGAAAGCGCCAGATTTCAATCCGTAAAACACGCTTACACACGTATACAGGTATCATTTTTGTTACTTTTTCTTGGATGGCTGTTTCATTTCTGGCTTTTTGTGAGCGGCCGGCGGTCTGCACTCAGCGCGCGCCAGCGTACCAGCTGGCAGGCAGGACGTGGGGACTCCCCTCAGCAGCGCCATAGGTAAGCTGGCTGGTTAGTGCGTATTTCAGGACACCCTTCCTGCTCGTTCTTCTGGCGGGTGAAAGATATCCCGACCGGCATCGTACCTGCTAAGAGCTGTTTTGTTGGTTCGCCGTCGTTTCAATAGATGGGGATGTCCAATTTGGGCCTATTAAGCCAAGTAGTCGCACAAAGTGTACAACAACGAAATTTGAAGCATGAACACGAGAAAGCCAAACAAAATATCTGTACAACAAAGCGGTTGCATATCAAAAGAAATTAACTTTCGCGCGGTCCATGCTGGGGATAGCTTGCGACGGGCAAGATTGACGTCACATACCTTATTGTGGAAGCTTTCAAAGAAATCTTGACTGAAATAATTTGTGCTCAATTATGCTTCAATGAAGTGTGACTGCTTTTACTTGGGGCAGAAATCTAGGATGCAAATGTTTTTTGTTCACTATCTTTTTAACCGGCAAAAGAATATTAGTGTGCTACTCACCACTAGGGTAGAGGGATAAAATGACACAGGAGTGAAATAGAAAAAGAAGTTACAAAATATTGAAGTGAGCAGGCAGAAAGCGCGGGGAAAAGCCATAGCCTTTTTGACGCTCTCAAGAAACGGAGCATTACCTCGCAGGCCTTTATAACTTACAATCGCTGGGGTCACTGTCTGAGACTCTTCACCCCAGTCAGCGGGCGCGTTTAAAGTCGCTCCAGAGCACGAAACTGAGACTATCATTGGGTAAAGTATGCGGGACACACACAGATAATTAGTTCTATGGTTTCGTCGCACCTGCTGATAGCACTCGCATGGTTGTCATACGTATCAATAACAAAGCAGTGACGGTTCGTCAACGCGACACCAAACCTGACGCGGCAGAGCAAAATTGCTTCACGTCGTGGGCATAACGCAGGTGATAGAGTGAGAACAAGGAGACCAACTATTTTAAAGAGACGGAAAGAACACGCTGAAAGACAATTTAGGTACGACAGGCAGCGCGTAGCCCGATACAATCGAGGGCCAGTCTCATTACTGAGTCAGAACTGAAGTGCGACATTTCTAAGATATTTATGGAAGAGTACGAACCTTCGCGTTCACCCATGGCGATGATATTGCTAGAAGTATAAGCCCCGCGAAAGGACCGCAAGCGGAGGAGTACAGGGACATAAAAACCTGCGGGACATTGGAAACATTTTAGAAATCTTTTGATGCAAACGTAAGAAACCAGTTCTGCACAATGCACGTACCCGTATGGCGCCGCCTAAATATGGTATGAAGATAGCGTAAATTGTCATTATGGTGCCACTCGCAAGAGCTGAAAAAAGAAGTGAATTTTATGTGACAACCGTCTACCTGACTTCAACATCCGTTTGATCATGATGTGACAACGAAATTGATTATGCTGTGCCTATGTAACGTACGTGAGCCTGGCTGTCATCCAGAATAATGAACAATATATTGTGGTGTGTCTATCCTCAATCGTAATCGCAGCTGAACAATACTGGCACACCATATGCTCTGGATTGTGAACACCGGTAGGCGCTTGGCATACAGCTTTGGATGCCGTCCAACGATGACGCGACCATACGCGAATAGAAGTACACTGCACCCTGATATCAATGCAACAACAGGCATTTGCTGCGTTCATGACTAGTCGTGAAGACGGCGTGGTGGAACCTCACGAGATGATGCGACCTTTTAAGAAAGTCTAAACGTTGCCTATAATCTTAATGCCTTTCCGTTTTGTCCTGCTTATTCGCTTTTTTCAAGGCGTAGTCCAAGTGTCTACATAGAGTAAAACTGCTACAGCGGGTCTCTCGTTAACCACTCATATCCCTCCACCTCCCCCCTCCGCAGGCGCACACATACCGCCCTAGAGCTGTTTAGAAGTATTTGACCTCGTCTTACGGCCACGAGTGACGCTTTTTGACAGCGAAGCCTGCATAAGGCGTGAGCAGGCGCTGCGTGGCACGAAATGGTCACCTTATCGCGGGAGAGAGGAACGTATAAACAAAGGAATTCATTTCCTGAAGAGAGCTTGAGTGTAGAGAAGAAGCTCCTAAATTGCTTTTTAACTAACATTTACACGTCTTGCTGTAGAATGACATGATGTCTTGGCCAACTGCAGCTTCATGCGAGCGCCATGAAACAAGGTCTTGCGAGAGGTTTGCTGGAGTTATCTACCTAGCAGCAAAAAATCAAACGGAATCTTAGATTCCAGAAACAAGCGCGGAAAAGATTGAATAGTGGAGATGACTACACATCTGCAGTAAAATACTGAAAGATCTCAAAGGCTCAGTACTGTGTAAACTAATTCTTCCAGGAAATGTTGGAGCCTTGCTTCTCGATACCTGCTGAAGACTTTTCGTGCTGCTGAATAATCATCTTTACACTCAATCATATTACTTACTGGAGGTCTCTTGGGGGGTTGGGTAAAAAACAAAGGATGTGAGTTCGTTTAAAGCTGATACAATATGCTAACCATTTTGTAACCTGGAACCTCGAATTAAATTCCTTAGTCATTTGTATTTTTCAAAAGTAGGCATAGATCCCCACGATCACATAACTGAACAGTGTTCTACGAAATCTCGTCATAAGTATAAATACTACATTGTACCCACTTTTGCACGCACGAATTCCTATAAGTATTTATGTTTTCCTAATACGATTACTGACTGGAAAGCACTGCCTCATGATTCTCCTTTGTTTGCCTCCCTTGAGTAATTTCAACTGTCGATTGGCGCTGCCTGTGACGCGCTATATTGTTGACACTGCGTGTTGCTGCTTTCCTTGGCCCAATATTGGAACTGTATTGGCAAAGCTGGCCCTACAAAGGACCAGGAAGGGACCATCCTGTTGCAATATTGGGCCGATGACCTGTGCTGCTTGAGTATTTAGCGTTGTATAAGTGTTGGTCGTCTTTCTTTAGTACTTGTTTCGTTTTCATGTATGCTTTTTCTTCTTACAAGATCGAAGTTTTGTACTTCAGTGTTTTGTACTGTGCCTCTACTGCTTGGACCGCATTTTGTCCACAGTATGTGGCAAATAAATAAAATAATAAATAAATAAATAAATATTTGTCGCAACTCTTTTTTACGCATTTCAAGCAGCTAACTGTTTTGGTATTTGCTTCAGTGGAGGCTCTTCATATCCCGCTTCTGTCTGCATTGTTTTAAGTCTTTTACGTGGCTTCTCTCCACAGGTGTGAGAATCTATAAACAATACAAACTATTTCCGTATTACCGAAAAGCTTGTTCCTGCCTTCCTTACCTCGTGCAACGTCCGCCTCTTGCGCATTATACGACTTGTCAATGATGTATTGCGTTTTCAAAAAGTTGTGCAAAAATGCGTTCGCGTATGAAGGCTGCATGAGGAGTTTACCTCTTGCCTCCGGGCAAAAATTTATTGAACGTAAACTGAGCAAGTACATTAGACCGACTTCGCGATACAGGCGAGCCATTGCCGACGTATTCATCCTGTGGCTAACACCGCCTATCCCTTGACGCCACCATCACTCATTCTGCATATATTTGATCATGAAAGTAATAATAATAATAATAATAATAATAATAATAATAATAATAATAATAATAATAATAATAATAATAATAATAATAATAATAATAATAATAATAATAATAATAATAATAATAATAATAATAATAATAATATAATAATAATAATAAAGACGCCCGCACCTAGGAGCCGCATAAGAACAGCGCTCTTGCGATCATTCATCTTGAAGAACGGTGCGACAACGTCGAAGTAAAACGTTGCTGCGTGGGTGTTGACGACAGACGAAACAGTGCTGCAAAGAGTATAAAAATCATCATATCTTTCTTTTGCTACTCTATGTCCTTTGCATAGCAATAACAGGCGTTGTCTGTAAAACATTTCTGTGGAGACTTTCATGCCACTTGCCTGGTCTGGTGTTGGTGAGTTGTCTTATTCTTAACCGCTTTTATTGTTAGAGCGTTCAATTTATAATAAGCTAACGCCATGAACTTATTTTTCATCACAACACTTTTCTATTCTCAGCATTTCTTAACTTTGCGATAACCTCCTAGCGCATAAATGGCACAATGCACAGTCATAAGAAGCCAGGTTACGGCGCACCTTGTAGACGCACTGAGAAGTCCAGCCAGAAATAATCCCCGGAGCATGTTGACGTCGGAAAGGCTTTCCTTCAGGTAATAAGGAACAATCTAAAAGGAAAGAACAAAAGAACGCCCATTTATTCACAAACATTGGACGATTTGGGACATATGACAACGAAATGGCTATTGTTGTTCTGTATATTCTTTTCGTAGGATTATGCGTGAAGAGAGTTTCTGTCATTGCTAATGTGGAATACGACGAAAAGTTATGTGTTGTCCAAAGCTACCCGTATTAATGTCACTAAGAGCCTCTTTTACCCAAAGAGCACGCATATTATTGAAAACAGTCAGTTGATTTTTCCAGATTTCTTTGCTAGAATACATCGCCATCCTAAGTTTCAAAAATTATTTTTCTTCTCAGTATGAAAACTGGACTGCATGCTTTCAATCAAGTTTAAGACTTCGCCTCTTTCCGCTCTCTGCTAAAAGTCTAGCACTAATATCCCCTAGGTCCTCATAGGGCCCAAAGAAATCTTTTTATAATTTTTGGTTCCCTTAAAATATAATAGACGGGTGCCGTGAACCTCTTAAACAGTTTAGCCTGAAGACTCCCCAAAAACTACGCTTGCATGAAACCTTGATTGGTCACTCGCATATGCCCTAGGAATTTTGTGGGTATCCATAATTTGAGCACAGTGTCATTTCACGCTACTTCGACCGCACACTCTGCTCAACGTTTCATTAACGAATCATTCTTAAGCTGGTGGTATTATGTTTATGCGAAGGCGCTGTTATTCTTTTAAAAAGGCCAAGAAAAAAGTGCTATATTCCCAGTAAGTAGTAGATCATATCCTGAGCTTAGTCTTTTTTTTTAATTCTGTTGCATAGCCTTTACAGTTATTCATTCGTCTCCTTTATCAGTCATCTCATGCGGTTTAGGTTCAATTTTTAATTTTCCGTGAAATGAGCCAAAAGTAATTTCAATTAGAAAAAATGCGTTCTGCATTTTAATGTATCTCCGGAATAGTCTTAGCGGGTACACAAAGTTTTATTTTTGTTTCGAAGAAAATGAGTGCAAACATCGGGTACATATAACACATATGGCTTATTGATTGCGTGAATGCTGAAAATCACAGGATAAAAACTGTATTCAGAGATTATTTCAGGTTTTCCAAGGCTAGAGTTCTTGACTAAAAAGCTGTCGAACTTGAATGCGAAGGTTGCCATCAATTTTTGAACTTCTGAATATTGCCTAATATAATCTGGGAACTATTTTCGGTAATCACGTCGCAACTGAGAACAAGCGAAGAGCGTGTTCAAGCTTATCATATGTGCACTTCGCCTCGAAGATCACTCCTTTAGTCCTGCTCCTATATATAGAATAATGACCTCTCAGCTTGTCGCATAACATGATGCTGGTACTGCTAACATTATATTATTGAAATGGGAGCATGTACGAGACTTCAGCTGGTAAACTGATTCGACCACCAACAGAGTACAAAGAAATAGCGACGATTCTTTTCACTCGTGGTTGTTGCGAACCGCAACTTTACGTAATGTACGAAAGAAATGGCTACGCCAGCGCTTCAATGTCACCTATTTTCGTTATTGATTAGGCATTTTTCAGTATGCATAGCCCACAGCGGTTGCAAAGCACAGCCTGCGGTTACCTGGTCGTAACTCGTGATGGCCCCGTAGACGAGTGGGTCACAGTCTCTGTACCAATAGACCAGCGCAAGCGCGGCGAAGCCGACTGATGCAAAGAAGGCTACGACAAAAAGCGTGCCGGCGACGGCGATCCTGAAACGAGTCAAACAGCTCGCATAGGTCAATTTGACATCATGTTGCATTCACGCAGTAAAGGTGTCAACAAAAGATAATGCACACCATCTGGCTTCACTGAGAGTCCTAGCAGCCATGAACCTTTGCACAGCCATCTGGTCGAATCCCGCTCGCACCAGAGCGTATGGTGAACCCGCCAACAGCATTGTCCACATATTGTCGTCAGTGGTCATATCAACGTGGTTGCTGTAAAAGCAAACAACTGCAATTTAGGCAGCCAACGTGCCAAACATATACTCGAAAATACGCATTGGTACCTTATTTGCTTGCAGCCCTGCTTTTGAAAAGTAGAACTGTCAACTTGTGCAAAAAACAACTTGTATGTAGAAGGCGCACGCGCTAAAACGGAGATAAGGCTCACGTCATATCAAATAACCTCACACAATGCACATTCGTTTAGGGGCCTTAGCTTGCCTTAAGCAAAAGTGACGTGGAGCGCACTTTTTTGCATATTTAAATTACATTGGACACCTCAACAAGCTCTAGTTCCACATTCATGTTACCTTTATGCATTCTTCACACGGTGAACTTTCATAGCCCATTTGACAGACGATGTACTTCATCATTACTCGCCGCTGCAACTTAGTACATATTTATTGGCCGCATTTTATCTTCACCCATTTTTATTTTCTTTATCTTACCTTTTCCGCACCGCTCTCTTTCCGTCTCTATCTCCCAAATTCCCTTACCCCCGCAGAGCAGCATGTCAGCGATTTTTAACGCCGGCTAAATTTTCTTTTTAAACAAAGGGTTCTCCCTTTCTCTTTCCCTCTCTGAGGTCAAATAACGTAAATTTATTTTAGTTCGTTTAATCTCAGTTGTTAAGAACTAGCGCCGTTTCCGCCTGTAAATACCACTATTAAGACATTTATATTTTCATTGTGTATGAATGACATTAGTCGGACCTGGTTCCAGGCTCTTCGCAGCGCAGTATTTTACGTATAGGCATTGCTCGGGCTTAGAATTTATGCTTCATTCATATACATAGGCAAGTGCGGATGCCGTTAGGCGATGTTTTAAAATGTAATTCATCCTTCACATTTTTCTACGTTTCAGTGGGATAAGCGTCACAAATGTTTTAGACATCACTTTTCAATCTGATTTCACATCGAAGCGGTCTTGCTCTAATTCCACCATTTTCAAACCTATGCAAATCGTCACAAAAAATTTTGCCGAATATTCGAATCGACACGATAGCCGAAATGAATGTGCGCTGTAAGTTGACTCCCTGCTCTGTTTACACACAGAAAATCTAACTGTCCTTGCTTGCTACAAAATAAGTTTTTGAATATGATAAAAAGGAAAGAAAATATAATTTAAAAGTACAAACAATGGGATAGCCAGTGCTTTCAAGGTGTAGTGTTTGATGCGCTGACACCGGAGAGTTCGGAGTTCAATTAGAGATAAATGCATAAAAATGCATAGACTGTATATGCGACGTATTTAATAAGCAAATTTGGTAGGTGTTTCAATTTTGCCCCAAGCTCAATGTAACACATTTTATGGTAACAATACTTCAAGTAAACTAAATGTCAGCATCTGCTGAGGGGATAGCTCGTTTAATCTTTTCTGCAAAGTGCAGAGCACAGAATGTAGAAGTGTCACTTATATTGTGCTCCTTACCTAATCAGGTATTTCGTTACGTTGAACTCACTTATCGCAGTAAGAGGTGGAGACACAGCCCTGGAGTCGTTGATGACATTCGCTATGATCGTGATTGGCGCAGCAATCATAATGATAGCTTGTATGCAGTCCGCCCAGACGACACTACGGAATCCACCCTTCAATGGAAGGGGAAAAAAATGTCACTCTGTGAAGAGAATCTGCCAGCAGAAGCACTGAGGTTGAATGTATGATTAAAGGGCGTCGAAAGTTTCCAAGAATTTTTTTGTGAGAATTTTTCCGTCGTTGACTTGTCTAATGATGGTGTGCTTCCACTTAGCTGGCCTCACAGAAACACCATATGCACTCGAACGTGCGCATCGCGAGCCTTTTCAGTCGTGTTTTTGTTCTGATACGCATATTTTATCAGTGCTTGTTGATTGTAGTCAATACGTTCATCCAGCGTCTCTCGCGAATGAGCAGGTCAAGATTTACAACGGCACTTAGGCATAACGTTTAGGAATTGTTTGTGACATTGAAGAACCGATGAATCAGAACCGAGTTGCTCGTGGTAAAATGCCAGATATGCGAGCCGCATTTTTTAATTATATGCGCAGTTAGTGACCACGCATCCACAGAAAATGCACACGACGCCGTAGCGAGATAAGCAATCTAATTGGTATTTTTTAGATTGTTTTCCTACAGGAGGTCAAAAAGGAATGTTTCAACGAGGACTAAGGATGTACACAAGGAAACTCTTGATGCCGTTTTAACGAGGTAAACATTGTATATGACATTTTTTAGTGTGCTTTCTTACAGAAGGTCGAAATATGGAGGTTTAAATCAAGGAAAAATTAGAGACAACAGTATTAGTGCCATGAAAAACCATTTAGTGTCTGAGAATGAAGGCGTAATTATAGAATTATTCGTTGCGTTTCTAATGAACGCTCATATTGGCTACAAAACACGCAAGACATACACGCCGGCAAAGTTCTAGCCAGGATGCCTAGCGGTTACCAAGAAGTATAAATTTCTGATTTCATAGGTCACATACTCATAGCTGCAGTCACTGCGCGCAGAATGATAGCGACACGCGCGCTACTGGTATACGCCCCTTCGGTAAGGGCTTGTAGCGCCCCCCGCGCCGAGCTTGGCTCACAGGCCACGGCACGCAGCGGCGGACATGAAAGAGGAAGTTGGGCTAGGCCGCCGCAGCGCGAGCAGCGAAAATAAAAACAAAACAGTTCGGACTTTCACGCTTCCGGAGGCGGTTCCTCCTCGCCTTTGCTCTGACAGACTTGCATACTGCGGGGCCGAGCGCTGTCGCAGCGTTTCGTCCTAGCTTGTCACTGATGGCGGCCCAGCTCTGCTGGCGCTCACCAGCAACTTTGTTAGATGGAATCAATTCCGCCAGCGCACTTCGCTGCAACTTCGTGGCTCTTGCTTGCACGGAAGAACACCACAATAGTGAGTGCATTGGAGCACAGGCTTGAATTGCAGTCAACAAAAGAGGGCATCTGCCATCGCGAAGGGCCTGCAACATCTGCAAAGTTTACTAGAGCGGCCGCCAATGGTTGACTCTTTCGTGCAGGGTACATTTCGCCTTCAAGAAATCATCACAATAAGAAAGATGAGTTTTCATTGATTCATCACAACCAGAAAGATGAGTTTACACAAGGACGCTGCCTGACTGGCTGCCGCGCGAAAGCTGACGAAGTATAATAGCAATCGAGGCAGTAGTACGGTCATGTTGCTATGCAGGAAAGGTGGCGAAAATCGAAAGTCAGACTTGTGTGAGCTTAACTTTGTCAGCCTGCCCTATGTTCTGATGAATGCCTTGGCCGTCCACTGGAGTATGCATGCTTAAATCTCCTGTGTAGCCGTACCACTGACGCTGGTTTTTACTCACGCAATCTCAAAAAGGCACCTAATTTAGAGCCTAATGTGTTCTCATTTTGGTCAGCGTGTGTGAAAATACACAAAATTTGGTTCTGAGCGTCGCATGTAGGGCACAGCAGGCCACGCGAGCTTTTGAACGCTCCACGATAACGCTGCTGCCCTACTCACAACATGCAGCTGCGGCCTAAACGCTGCATCTAAATGAATACAGTAAGTAAATTTGTCCTCTTGTTTCGAAACTACTCGTTAGCTTACTTACTTCTTCAATTACGTGTTCAAATTAAAGGCACTCGTTATAAAGCAGGCTGTCCACAATCGTTTCAAGACTAGTGTAAACCTTATGCAGTGCTCTTGTCTGAAGAATATCTTGGGAACTGCTGTTAGATATATTCATTAGTGACTGGATTCTTAAGTGGCATTGAAATATTCTGCGTTTAACCATCTCCGTCGCGCTTGAAATTGTGAAGTTTGAGAACAATAGAGTTAACATTAAAAGCAAAAATATTCGTGCCGACATTTGTACGGGAGGACAATATTGCTTTGCATGATCACAGGCTAATTTCTGCCTATGTTACTGTATTTGCATGGCGACATTTCTTTTTCTCTGCGCGCTCCTTGCGCTCATAGGTGAGCAGCTCTAGCAGGAAAGTTATACACGAAGTAGCGTCTCAGCTTTTCGGTGAATTATTAGTTGGAGTGAAAGCGTCACTCTCCTTACCATCGGGATGCATAGATACTGCATTTTTACCTGCAATGGATTGTCTGCATCCTTCAATGAAATGCACAGTTTCATCCTAGCTTAATATTTATGCAAGAAGACTAATAATTAGGTACAAATACAAATGTTCTTTTATATGCTTATTGAGCCACATCCACTCATTTGAAGAGCACCCTGTGCAATGAGCTTCGCTCAAACGCTAAAGCTTCACTAGTCAGTGCAGTTTGGGCAATATGGCGCACAGGACGAATTGTTGGCTCAGTATTACCGGTATTCTCTTTTACTAGGAATGTTCAAAAGCTGTAAAAAGAATACTTCTTCTCTTCCTAAAACCCAAATGCATGTGGCTTCTGAGCTACTTTCTTGGCTTCCGCATATTTAATATTATTGAGGGTGCTCAGGCCGAAGGTATGCTAGCGGGACAAGTGTCTGCTCAGTACTGAAGATTCAAAGTATTTTATATTTCAGTGTGATAGCAACGCCGTAAAGGAGAGATACGCCATTTGCACGGATAGGTGGGAGCTATTGTCATTTGCTCTTAATGATCCATAGCCGTTTTAGACACGACTAAACATTAAGAATTTCTTTTGCTTGCATGGGCTCGTTGCTGAATCGAAGAACTGAAACAGGTTAAAAGAGTAAGAACCAAATTACACATTTGTTTTGATGTGCGAACAGAAGTCGTTCTGTGTGCAGTCTTGAGTTCCCTGTTCGCCGAGAGATACCTGATGGAGGCACTGAATGCCTAAAGCAAAAGCGGAAGATAACTTCCCAAATAGCGCAGAATATGGGGCCCTTGCGGCTCCAACCTGGCCATTTTCGGCTGGGACAACCCATCTAATATCTTCGTCGGCGCCCTGTGGGAAACATGTGGGCAAGCCCGAATTGGGTTGGCCCTTGTTGACTCCACATGAGTCTCCTATGGACTCTGCAATGGTTAACTAAGCCTGGATTCTTATATCAAGCCTGCACGGATCTCTTGTGGGGTGTATCAGGGCAGACGCAACGTAAATTTGGACTTTATGCAGAAAACATCGAGCCTATCAAAAATAAAGCTGCCCGTACAAACGTGCTACGGGATCCGCATGGGCGCTGGCGGAGCTTTGAAAAGCAGGCGCTGATGGACATGATGCCCCTCACATGGTTCTTTCGTGGACTTCTTGAGGGCACATGCCACGTAAGTGCTCGACGTTATGCAGGAAGAACATGAGCTACCCCTAGTGGGGCTGCCCAGATAAAACAGCTGTAGGTCCCACATGGGCAGTGGTGGAGCTGGAAAGCGGGCGTGCCCACTTTATGCCTTTATGCCCACTTTATGCCCACTTTATTCTTTGCTTTCTGGGGTACTTCAGGGCAGTTGTAAGCCCCAAAAATATCCACTGTGCCCCCTCCGCCGTAGAATATGTGGGTAAGTCCAAGTAGCGCTTGATCAAGCAGTACCCGCACCAGTGAACTATCGGCATTGGCGGGGCTCTCGGCAATCCAGGGCGAATGTGGTCATCGTAAATGCGGTAGTCAAAATGGGTCAGAAATGGGCCCGATTAAGCAAATCAGCGGGCAGCACACAGGGGGCCCATCTGGGCACCACTAGCAAAACCCGCACGTTTCCCGCATGTGCAACTCATATAGGCTCCAACCGAGGGCCCCACTTCGCCCACTTTGTGCTACTTAGGTTGTTGTATTATAGTGCACATTCTGCTTCTAGGATGGATAAAAACCTTTAAAGGTGAATAACCTGATCGGAACCACCACGAATTGAGTACCTGGTTGGAAAAGACCATCCGGCCTTAAAGAGCTTCAGCACCACCCACGTAAGTACTCCACAAGCTGCACTCGTTTTCATAGTTTCCCGAATACTTCCTTCTTCATCGTAAATTTCTATTAATACGCAAAATCTGCTCGACAAGTATGGTTCCGTAGTGAACTTCAGAAGGTGACATGGAAGGGAGCCACTGACGTGATTTTTTTCTTGTAACGGCCTGCAGGAAGCTTCCAAGTCCATGATTCTTGGAAATCATATTTAATTGTGAGGAATGTGTAGAATATTGCAAGGTACGGTTATATAAATATTTAAGGTAAGAGTGTATTTTCCCATGGCTAGCAAAGTTTTTTTACAGCTTTTGGATCGATCGCGTGGACTAGGAAACACTGTCATACAAAACACATTCGGAAAGATTTTAAAAACTTCAATTCCTAAAAATTGCAATTGAAGTTTTTAAAAACTTCAGTTGCTAAAAATTGCAAGCCTACTCAGGACAGATCAGCGGATATATTGATCATTTTATGTAAATAATATGATCCGTGAAAAAGTCGGTTCATATAGTTTTGTCCGTTGAAAACTGCGTTTGTATAGAATTTGTTGGTGTGAAAGCGAATTATGAAACATAAGTGCACACCAAGGGTGCAACAGCGAATCGGTGAAAAGAACTGTTCAGAAGGAAGCAGTTGATGTTCTGCTCAGCCATTACACATTTAACACGGCGTTTTCAGCAGCACCTGGAAGCGTACCCGAATCGGTAAACCTAGTATTGTGCACACCCTTGGTTCTTACTCACGCGCGCATAAAACCGGGATGCTTGCAAAAGTTTGCACATAGGGTAGGCGAGTGCCAGCTTTGGTTTCAAGAGAAAAAGCGGAAGACAAGTCGGGGAGGTGAGATTTTTTTGCGGTGACCCAAGCACTTAGATTACAGACCACTAACAGAAAAATGGGAAAGTAAGAAGAGGTAAGTACGATACGTGCAAGAAGCATGTTACCTAAGCTCACGAGGCATTAATTCACTGGAAAAAAGGTGTTTGGCGGATCCCGAATGCGTGATCAAGAATGAAAACAGGCAAAGTTTTTCCTCATGCCTAGCACTGAAAAACCCCAAACTAAGCAGGCAGTAACGCGATATTTACAATAAACGAGGACTTTAAATATCAGACGATTATCAATGTCTTGCTTGTCTATTCAGTTCATGCTGCTTTGGTTTTCGCATGCTAATAAAAAAAACACATCATCCGACTGGTTTGCAAACCCATTTAAAGTCCCCGCTTGATATGAGCTAGGATAAGAGAGAGAGACTGGAGTCTTAAAAAAGTTCAATTTTCAAAAACAAATTCTAGGCGAAGAGATTCGCCTATCATTAAAATACAGCTGCTTTGATTGTGCCTTTGGCGAATGTTTTGCGCACTAGTTGACCAGAATTAGAAAACGTGTTTTTCCATTTTAAATGAGTGAAATAATAATTATGTTATATACACATTGTGGGCGATGATTGAGCGAAAACAGTCTCACCAAAGCCGTGTACGTGGTGCCAAACAGGCCGATGCCTATGTTCGTGTACACCAGGGGTATTGTAAGCACTGAAAGTAAAGCAAAAAAATATCTTTCCTAGGACTATGAAGATCTTTGTACAAGCGAATTTCAACGTCTATGTTGCAAAACTTTATCTTTCCGACAGGTCGCGTCTAATGATTTTAGTGCTTCTCTTAGCAAAACACAAGAAAAAAGAAAATTTACATTGTCTTCTTCCAGAATTATTACGGTGCAATTTCTTATTGTATTCCATTTTTTAGACACTAATATAAGTCCATACAAGCGCTGCTTGCGGTTAATGCAGATTAATAAACAGTATTATTTAATACCGGCAAAGTATTAAACATTTTCAAATACTTCAAACGAAATAGCCGTGACTGATTTACATACATACTTGTTGAAACCGCAATGGCAGCACTGTAGATTCCTACGGCGCCAAGAGTTTGCTGAAACGATTAAAAAAAGCCGCAAATATATGCCAAAAACATATTATTACGAGTGTTAACTCGGCAGCAGGCTCGACAGGCTGCAGTCGGGAACCCACAGAAACAAGGTCAACCCCGCACTAGCCGCAACGTCCGCGTCGTCGTTGACAGCACCGCGAAAGTACAACGTCCTATCCATTTCTTGAGTGCGTACCCAAAAAAATAACCCAGTGATTATTTTAAGGCCAGCTAGAAGTCTGTACTTTGCTTCCTAAAGGACTGCATTGTGACACGTTCGAGTTGTACTAATTATGCTAATTATTACGAGCATGTAGATTGGATACTTGCGACAAATCACCGGCAGATCGGTACTGCTCAGCTTACGTCCCGATCGGTTACAGCGAAGTAAAAAGTACATGCGTTTCTTCAAGAGTATTTAGGCAAGTTTGTACGCTCACAGGAGAGTTGAAATTGCTATGTGGTAGGGGTTTTTCCTACGCTAGAGCATCTCAAATGTTTTTCATGCTAGAAATGCCGGGAACAGCATTATACAACGGCATGCTTTTCGGCGTTTACGCCGTTGAATGGAAAGCTGCTGTTTTTATTGTGCTCGCGACGCTGTCCCAGAACGGCCAGTGAATGTATTGATGGTGGCAAGCGCTGGAGATAGTGGCAGATAATTTTTTTGCGAAGGTACTTAGTGGTAGAGGTTTGAAGGTGAAGGAGATTAGCCTGGATCTTAAAAAGTACGGCTAGCTTTTAAAAACATCCAGTGAGAGAAAATATAACCACAGAAGAAATCAACACCATAAACTTCGGCGAAATTTTAGGGTTGTTAGGCAGCGTTCCAAAACAACGCTATTTGCAGCGTCGGAATCGACAACATGCAGCAGGCGGTGCGTAGGTATTTCAATACTGAAAAACAGAAACCTATTCGCGAACACGACAAAGATTAGTGATAATTCTAGTTCAGTTCCAGACGCCGCCAGGTTAAGCTAGCGGCCGCCAAGCTTCGACGGATTTCAAGCGTTCATAGACATGCACCGACAGCAGTTTCAGAGATTGGCTCTCAATGTCATTCCAACCTTTTGTATAGATTGTGTATTGTTCTGGAAGCGCTCCGGAAAAAACAAAAACGTTGCCGTAAAGCACCGGGCAGAACAGTAAAACCGAGATTCGTTTGATGGTCGCCATGTTTTACTGCTGGCGACACTGATGAGGGAAACTTTCACTTCTGGTGAGAGCGGGCCACGTCCCCCTGCTCTAACATCTCGCAGCCCAAGATGATCTTATCGCCTGGATCCTCGCATTGGACTGCACTGCTTTGTTTATCGGGCTGTGATACATGCTTCTCATTTTTGCTATCAATTTTCGATGATCTTCTGTTCATCTTGCTCTAATTTTCTACGTCATGCTTACGTCTCGTGAGGAAAAGTGGCCCAGCAACACAGACGGGGACGAAAATGCAGAAACATAGACGACAGAACAAGCGTTGAACTATCAACTCCTGTCATCGTGTCGTCAATGCTTCTATATCTTCTTCCTCGTTTGTTTTGCGCTGCGCCTCTCCATGATGAATCACCGACTAGCACTCGCCAAGACATTAGTCATATATACTGTCACTGGGTACATTGAAGAAACATCGCTTTTTTGTTTCCTCAGAATTTTCTAGCCTGTTTCGCACTAACGTACTCTATTCTGGGAATTATTTCTAATTGCAGTCCCCCGAACGAAAGCATTTTTTCACAATGATCCCGTTTTTTGCTTTTTTCTTCATTTCAATTCCTTCCCCTCATAATTTCCGGAATAATGGGCTCTTACTGGTGTCTTCTAATCATATTCTGGGTTTGAATGCGTTGTTTTGGTTTATCTCATAGCTTTCTGGCAACATGGTCTCATCGTTTCCCCTCCCGCGCTCTTTGATATATAATTTATCTATGCACATCGCTGCCTGCGTTCAATTTTTTTTCCGCGATTGCAACCAAGAAAAAGATAACACTGTTTTTTTTTCAGTTGCGAATGTGTCATTCAGCAACAAAGACACTAGCTATCGGAATATCTCTAGGTGTATGTCGTAACGCTAGAGCAGAGAACCATAAAGTCTGTCTCCTGAGCATAAGTGTAAATAAACCCAGTGTAGCCAAAAACAGTTAGACAATGTTTTCTCCTTCCTTCTGTTCGAGAATGTTACTGAGTGAATATAATTTTCGCTGTTGCCTCAGTGCTGGACTAGAAAGAAAATTTATGACAAAAAGCCTGGAGAGGAGCCCAAAGATTCTTGTTTATACGCGTATGTCGCGTGCAGAATATTACAGATATTTCTCTTCTGAACGGCGACGGCCAGCATGTTTTTATATGTGGAAAATGTGTTGACGTCCACAAGTAAAATTCAACTTCAAATATTTTCACGCTCAGCTTCTGCTCACAAGGCCAACATGATAGACTTGAAAGGTGACATGAAGTGTTCTGACAAATGTAATCGGAGGTAAAAAAAAAAACAGGCTGGTGAAGTACCTGCAGTTAAAAAGTTTTTAGCAGCCTGAACCTCACTGTGCAGTGAGCTTGTAAAAAGTGGAAAAGTGTGGCAATCGTTCCGGCAATGCGTTAACCATAGAGACTGAAGGCCTCGAAGACTTTAGAACAAACAAGTCAATTTTTTCCAGGAATTGCATAAAACGGATAGGGTTTTAGACATTAAACTTCCTCAGAGGTGCAGGCTTAGTTGTGCAAAAGCCTTTTGTACTGATCAAAGATCGGAGAACAGAAAACTAGCAAAGAAAATAAAGGCTACTTGTATTGCAGCAGTCATGTGTTAAAATTGATTTGTATCGCAACCCTCTAAGGCCATTCATTTTTACTAATCCACAAAGCTTCTTCCAACCACCAATACCTGCCTGCACATCTCATCTACTAAACATAAATTTCACAATTATTATTGTTCACAACGATATATTTTGCCAAAACATTTGAGGTTACTTACACTGAGAACAAAGTAGATGAGGCAAGCTGTGATGCCGACCTTGTTGTCAAAACGCCGGCGCAGGTACTTTAAGCGGTCAGAAATACGAAGAGAAAGTACACGTCACAAGGTGAAATTTTCAAGTGCGATACTGACAAATCTTTTCTTCCTTTTTCTTTTACTTTTTCCTATATTCCTTCACTTACGGCGTGGTTCGGGTGTCCACCGAGATATGTGAAGCAGTCATTGCGTCATTTCGTTTCCCCAAAACAAACTTTCATTTTCATTTTAGCTGTTCAAACCTAATTAGACGCAGCGAAAGCTTGATTACAATAGGATACGCTGGGTTAGACGCTTGAAAAGCCTCGCAGCTGTTTCAAGCGTTTCAGGCACACTGTCAGCCGCGCTCTCATCCATGGCGAAACTGCATGAGAGAGTGGCGTCACCTCCTTAAGGGAACGCCGAGTGACATGCATAATCGCATGACCACATCTGGCGAAACGGCGAGTCACGTGTTCTGACGTCACAGCCACTCATCCGACTCTCCTTCTGCTGAGGGTCACACCGCAACACCCGATGACTTTAGCGAAAGATGGCGTCGTAGAGCTCTCCCACCGAAATGTTTGGATCTGAAGAAGAGCAACGGGACGTGCGAGACTTAACAGCGCGGCATGATGCGGCAGAGGGAGACGTAGGAGGAGAGAACTCGGTGCCCTGGACATGTGCTCTTCCAGCCGAGGCGTTCTTAACATGCTGGGTCAGCTCGATGCGCTTTGGTTTTTGAGAAAAGGAAATGGCGCAGGAACTGTCTCACATACCTCGGTGGGCACCCAAACCCCGCCTTATGGAAAGATAAAGGAGGGAGAGAAAGAAGGAAGGAAGAAAGAGGAACTGCAGTGGAGGTCACCGGAATAATTTCGACCACCTCGGGATCTTTAACGTGCACTGACATCGCACAGCACACTGGCGCGCCCTTTGCGTTTTGCCTCTATCGAAACACGGTCGCCGTTACTGGGTTCGAACCGGACACAGGCGCAGTTCGGAACTGTTTCTATAAAAGTGGTTTGGCGGTCGCAATTTCTTCTTGCAAGAAATATTCCCCAACCTAATGGCTGCAGCGCGGCCACGAAAAAAATCGTGCGATAATTTATTACTTCCGAAAAGAAGGAAGCTTTGCAAGGACATAGAAGGAAATAAAAGTTAGCAGTTAGGCGCGAGTGAAACATACGTTTGCAGTTCTAAAAGTCTGCTGTTCTTGAAAAAAAATATCATGCTGCCCAAATTTCACGCTCATGTGCTGTTTCTACCACTGGTGCACGGAATAATAGTTCCATGGTTTGCTTTCCACACCTTTGTCCGGACTTTTCGCAATGTCTTCTCGGTTTTGTAGACTTCCTTTTTTGCTTCAAACTCGCTTTACTGACCAT